>SRPY01000263.1:0-38579 GCA_018360145.1 Claviceps africana | reverse complement strand
AAAAGCCTTAATATACTTTAAAATATTAATATATTTTAATAATAAAGGTAAGGGATATAAAATCTACTTAAATACTAAAACCTTCTTTATTTTAATTAATAAAAAATAGCTTAAGTAAAATAGTTATAATATTAAATAAAGTATTTAAAGCTTTAAAATAGTAAATAGTATAAATTCTTTATTCTTTATTATTAAAATAGTAATATTTAACTTTTATATTTTTAATACTATAAAAGATACCTAGGTTTTTAACTACTTTATAGTTATTATAAATATTATAAATAACCTTATACTTTGAATATTTATTAATATAAAATTTATATATAATTATAGTATATAAATTAATTTTATTAATTTTAATATAACTTTTTATATAGTTTATAGTATAGTAATAAAGAGATAAATCTTTTATATACTATATTTAATATTAATTTAAAGGGTTATAGTAGCCTATATTATAATAATTCTTTTATATTTTATAGAGATTTTATTAATTAAGTAAAAAGACCTTTTAAATAAATAAAAAACTAGTATTTACTATTTTTACTTAAAGTATTATTAAATTTTTAATATCTTTATTTAATAGAGTTAAGAGAAGCTACTCTTTATTTATAATAACACTAATAAACCTTTATATATTAAAATAAAATAATAATTAAAAACCTATAAAGCTATAAGTTTAGTTAATTTCTATTATACTATCCTTAATATTTACTAATTTATAGCTTTCTATAGAGATAATATTATTATTTTAAATAGCTTAATTTTAACTACTTTAAAGATATTATAGCCTTTAAAGTTAAAAATATAAAACTTTTTAAAAATAATAAAGACCTTAACCTTAAAGCTATTAATGAAGGGATATTATTATATAGTATTTCCTACTTTAAAAATATTTTATTTATTTATAATATCTTTAGTATTAAAGTAGTTAACTTTAATATTAATATAGTTACTTAATTTATTAAACTCTTTAATAAGTTTAATATTTATTAAAATAAAGAGGTAGTTTTTATAGCTAATAAAGATAAAATATATATTAACTTTATCTTTAAATAGTAGAATAAGGTTAAACCTTTATAAGTTTATAACCTTAATTAAAAGGATTATAAAAAATTCTATAAAATTTAAAATAAAAAATATAAAATTAATAAAATATTATTTTTAAATAGTAAAGAAAAGGCTCTTTATTTATATTTAAAATTTATTATTTAGTAAACAATTAATAAAGTAATAAAGGTATATAGAGTTATAAATATATAATTAATTAACTATATAATAATGCTAAATATTTATCTATTACTTAATTAAAGTAATATTATAAATAACGCCTATAATAAAAAGTAAAAAACCCTTTTAAACGCTATAGGTTTTTTTAATTAGCTTTTAATATATTTAAACTATTATAACTAAATAGTAATTATTTAAAAAAGAGGTATAAAGATATTCTATATTATAATATAAAGGTATAAAAACTTATTAATATATATATAGTGCTTTATAGATTACTTATTTTATAACTATAACTTTATTTAAGTTTATATTAATAATATTATAATTTTTTTAAATACCTTTAAGGATTACCTTTACTATTTTAAGATTATTTTTAATATTATTAATAAAGCTTACCTTTATATCTTAATTAGTAAGTCTTTTATTAAATATCCCTTTATTTAGCTATTAAAGTTTATTATTAATATAAATAGTTTTATTAATATAAATAATAAAGTAAAGGCTTTTAAATACTTATAAATGCTAACTATATTAGCTAATTTTAAAACCTTTATTAAAATAGTAGGTTACCTTTATATTAATATACTATAGTTTAATATTTATATTTACTCTCTTTAAAATAAAAAAATAAGTTTTTTATAAAAAGTTAAAGAAAGAAATAAGATTTTACTTAACTTTTTAAAGTAAGCTTAAAAATAAATAATAAAGTTTAAAATCTTTAAATTTATTAAAGAGAAAACTATAGCCTTTAAAAACTTATATAACCTTTTATATATAAAAGTATTCCTTTAGTATTATAATTTAAAGAAACTACTTTTCTTTAAAGTTAATATATATAAAGAAGGGTTTAGCTTATATACTTTTTAATTTAATATAAAATAAAATAGTATAAATATTTTTAAAAAGGATATTAATAGTAATAAATTATAGCCTATTACCTTTCTTTTATAACCTACCTCTACTATTAAAAAACGCTATAGCTTAATTAAAGTAAAGGTTACTATTATTATATAGAAAATATATAAACTATATAAAATAGCTTAATTTAACCTTACTTTTATTAATATTATAATAAACTATACTTTAGTAAAAGGGATAATTTATTATATATTACTTATAATAATAAACCTTAATAAAGTTAATCTTAAATTAATAAAAGTTACTAACTACTTTTTATAGTTTAACTTATATATAATTTATATTTTTAAAGTTTTAAATATAATCTTTAATATATTTTTAAGACTTTTTATTAAACTTAGTTATTAAAAAGTAGTAAATAGCAGTACCTTTAATAAATTAAATACTTATATATATTTTAATAAAGACTATATAATAGAAGTTATAATTAACTTTTAGCTTAAAGAAGCTATATTAATAAAGTACTACACTAACTTAAAGTATAGCTATATTTTATAAAGTATTATAAATTACTACTAAAAATAATAATAACTTAGCTATTATTACTTATAAATTTTAATATATATTTAAGACCTTTATAATAATAAATTATTATATTATTAAAACTTTAAAGGATATTACTAGCTATATATACTTTATAATTATATAAAGGAAATTTTAGTTATAGTTTATAATAATTACTACTACTTTAATATTAGCTATATAATTAAAAAGCTAAAAGTAGTAGTTTTTTTAAGTATAAGTAAGTAAATTTATAATTATATTATATACTACTCTATATATAAAGAGAATTTTATATTATAAAGTAAAGCTATTAATAAAATATACCCTTTATAAATAAAGCCTACTCCTTTTTATATAATATCTCTAAATTTTATTATTAATATACTAAAGAAACTATTTATTAATATAGCTTAGTTAGTTAAGGGATTTAATACTTTAAATATTTTATACTTAATAAATTACTTATTTAGTAAAAAGACTATCTTTATATTAAAGTATAAAATATATATAATAGAAATTTAAGCTAAACTACTACTTTAATTACTATACTTTATAAATTAAAGCCTCTTTAAAGAAATTATTAATAATTATAACCTTAAATTCCTTTTTAATTTATAAAAAGCGCTATTTTACACATTTAGCATTAAACTCTTTATATTAACTATATACTACCTTTAAATTAATAGCTTACTTAAAAAAAAGAACTAAATTATAATAATAGTAATTTACTTTTATATAATAACTAACTTTAATATATTATAAATTAATATCCTTTTTATATTATAGTATTATTTAAATAATATAATAGCTATAGCTATTAGTTATTTTTTTAATAGGCTAGTTTTTAAATATAAACTATTATTAATAGTAAATCTCTTTTATAATATAGAAAATACTAGCTTTAATTTAAAAAACGCTAACCTTATAGTCTTTAAATGTTTATATTAATAAAAAGTAGAATATATTATTATAATAGTAACTGCCTTTATTAAAATTTAATATAACTTTAAATATAACTTAATAAATATTAATATAAGTAATATAGTATACCTTTAACTTTATTTAAAATATAAGCTTTTAAAGAAATTTAAAAAAAAGTAGTTACTTTAAAAAGCTAAGCCTTTTAAAGTATTAAAGTAAATTTTATTACTTTTTTTTTATTTAGATTTTTTAGCTAAATTCTATATATATTTAGTGATTTTAATAGTTTATTTATAAAAACTATAGTAAAGAAGTAACCCTTTTTAAAAATAAGTTACTATACTATCTTTAATAGCCTTTAAAGGTAGCTTTAAAGTAAACTATTAAGAAATTAAAAGAATTAATAACTATAAAGTTTATTTTTTTTATAAAAAAGGGTAAGAACTTAAACTTAAATTTCTTATTTAATAAAAAGGATATATAGTAAAGGATAATTAATAAATATTTAAAGAAAATATATAGGTTAATATTAGTAAAATAGTAAAAGAATACCTTTAAAAACACTTAATTAATTAGAAAATAAAATAGTAAAGGAAGGGCACTAAGCCTACTTTATATTAAAATTAATTAGCTAAACTAAGTAAGTACTTAAAAGAAAGGATTAAAGACCTTTATAAATTAATAAATACTTATAAAATACTATAGCTTTTAAGCTATAGTCCTTTATTTATATACCTTACTTTAAACTTACTTTATTCTCTATAATTAAAGACTAAAAAAACCCTATAACCTTTTTTAATTATCTCTCTTTTTTTTAACTAAATCCTATATTTTATTTATTTAACTCCCTACTTACCTCTCTTTATTTTTAATTATATTTATTAAAATTACTTTTAATTACTATAAATTATTCTTTAAACTTATTAAAAATAATAGTATTTTTTACTTATAATAGTAAATAATTAGAAAAACTTAATTTAAAAGTAGTAATAAACTTAAAGAAGCTTTATAGAAACCTTTTTAAAATTCTTTATTTATATCTTTAATAACTATTTATTAACTATAACTATTATAAACTTTTTAATGCCTTTTTAATTCTCTTTAATATTCTTTTATATAAAAGTAATAAATAAATCCCTAATAGTAGATCCTTTATAAGGTTTTATATAATTTAAGGAATATAATAATAACTTCCTTTATATTAATAAGTTAAAAAAATATAATTTTAATATAAAAAGATTTAATATCTTTAGTATAAACTTAATTACTTATAATATAGCTTTCTATATTTATTTAGTTACCTTTAATATAGCTACTAACCTTTATATATTATTTACTAACTTTTATATACTTAATAACTAAAAAGCTATAATTAATAATAAATACTAAAAGCTATTTAATAATTTACTTTAAAATAATAATAATTTCTTTAATAAAGAAACGCTTAATTTAAGCTTTAATAAAGAAATAATTAACTTAACTTAACCTTAAAACCTTATAATATAGTAATTTAATAAAATAATAGTTAAATACTATATAAATAAAGCTACCTTTAAATATATTTAAAAATACTATAGCCTTAGCTACTTATACTAACTTAATAAAGCTAATAATATTAAATATATTATAACAAATAATAAAATCCTAAAATAAAACGCTTTATAGGTAAAATACTATAGTAAATATTTATTAATAAATAATAGTAAAACTATTAATAATTATAAACCCTTTTTAATTCTATATATAAAGTAGCGCTTTTAGGGTTAAAGTAATATAAAAAAACAGTAGTTTTATAAGGATATTCTATACTTTATAAGTTAGAAATTTACTATATAAAAAGTAATAATTATTAATAATAAAGTTTTTATTAAAGAAAATAATAGTTTATATAAACTATAGTTAACTACTCTTTATATTACCTTTAGTATTATTAATAAAAAGAAAGTAGTTTTAAAAGTAATATATTTAATATTAAAGAAAGGTAGTATAATATATAGATCTTTAAAACTTCCCTTTATTTATAGTATTTAAAATAGCCTTAAAAAGGCAGTTTATATTTATTACTTTAAAGGCAGTATTAAAGGTAAAAACTATAAAATATAAATACTAAATTACTATAAAATCTTAAGTATTTACTTTATTTATAGCTAAAAGTATATTAATAGTATTATTATAAGCTTCTTTATTATAATATAAAGGGCTAACTTTATATATATTTTTAATATTATATTACTTAAATACTTTATAAAGTTTAATAGTAAGTTTTAAAACCTAACCTAAAAATTTATTAAAATAAAGAAGGAAATCTATAAAATAAAGGAGAAAAACTATAAAAAAGAAAACACTATTATAATAGTAGTATTTACTAGCTTAGCTAATAAATTAACTTTAAAAAACTATAGTAAAGCTATAATATATTTATAAAGAAAAGTAAAGGCTTTTTTTATTTTAATTCTTAACCTTTTTTATATTTATAGCCTTACTTTTAATAAAACCGTTTAGTTTACTTTACTTAAAAATATTATCTTTATTAATATTAATATTAAAAAGCTAGTATTACACTTAATAGCAGTAAAAACTAATATTATTAATAATACTAAAGTATAAACCTAATTTTATATAAATATTAATATATTAAGCTTATAAATATAGGCTATAAAGATACTATAGCCTATAACTATACCTTTAAAGACTAGCTTTTAACTTATTAATATTAATAAAGCTAATAATAATAATCTTTTATAAAGAACCTATAAATATTTAAAGGTAAACTCTACTATTAATATAATAGCTATTAAACTAAAAATTACCTTAACTAAATTTTAAATTAATATTATAAACTATTACCTTAGCCTTTCAGGTATCTTTAAATATAGAAAGTAAGAAATAAGTACCTTTTATAAAAACCTATAAGTTTTAAAAGCTATACTATAACGCTTTAATATATTTAAATAATATAATATATAGAAATTTAGAATTAATAAGGTATAAAGAAATGTATTTACTTATAAATAACTACCTTTCTTTTAGTAAAGACTTTATTAGCTATAAAGCTATAATACTATAACTAGCTATAAAATACCTTATAACCCTTATATATAAAGATATATAGTAACCTAGCTATTATAATAATCCCTTACCTTAATTTTATTAAATACTTTACTAAGCTAAAAGGCTATTATATTTCTTTTATAAAACTACACTTCTTAATAGCCTTAGTATACTTATAATAGAAACACTATATACTATCTATAAAGCTATACTAAGCTTAATAAAAGTAAGAATAAATATATCTATAATAAAAATACTATATACTACTTATAAAGCTATACTAAGCTTAGTAAAAGTAAAAATAAATATATTTATAATAAAAACACTATATATTATTTATAAAGCTATATTAAGCTTAATAAAAGTAAAAATAAAGTAAATTACCCCTTTTACTTAGCTTATAGCTATACT
Source organism: Claviceps africana (assembly GCA_018360145.1). Lineage (NCBI taxonomy): Eukaryota > Fungi > Ascomycota > Sordariomycetes > Hypocreales > Clavicipitaceae > Claviceps > Claviceps africana. The sequence goes on along the minus strand of SRPY01000263.1, from coordinate 31,541 downwards.
AATTAGCTATTTACTATAATTAATATTTCTTTTCTTTTACTTTATTACTCTCTTTTTTTTTTTTCTTTTATTCTTTCCTTTACCCTTTTTTTTATTATCTCCTTTTAAATTCTTTTAGCTACTTTTAATATATTTTAGCTTAAATATACACTTTCTTTTATCTTTTTATAAATTTTATAAACTTTTATAGTAAAAATATAGCTTATATACTAAAATAGTAATTAAAAAATAAGATATTATTTATTAAGAGGTAAATTAAAGCTATAATACTATATAATAGTATATTAAGTATATTACTACTATAGTTAATAAAGATAAAGCTATTAAATAAAGTACTTTAATTTTAAAAATAATTTATAATAAAAAAAGAATTTAATATTAAAACTTTATTATTTATAAGCTAACTTACTTATAGAGGTAAAACTATATACTTTTAAGTAGTATTTATTAAGTTTAGTTACTTAATTAAATTTAGTTTTTATATTAAAAATATTAATAAACTTAGCACTTTATTATTTAAAAGTTTTATTAATATATTACTAAGCTTAGTATAAAAGCTTTAGTTTAGCTTTAAAAGAATATCTTTACTTTTACTAAAAAGATCTTTATTAAAAATAAATAATAGGCTTTAATTATTAATAGCTTTATAAAATATATTAACTACTATATTTTAAAGGGACTTATTAAAGAGAGTAATAATTATTAAATATATTTATACTTTTATAAATACTTTAAAGCTATAAATATAAAAAGTAGTAGATTAAAATCCCTTTAAATAAAGTAAGGTTTCTTTAAATATAAGCGTAATATATTTAAAATAATAATATTTATATAAATCTACTTCTACCTTTTAAATAATTACCTTATATATATATAGATTTAATAACTTACCTTTATAGAATTTTATAATACTATTAATTAAATTATAAATAACACTCCTTTTTATAAATATTTACTATTTTACACTAATCCTCCGCTTACCTACTAAAGATCCTAAACTAAATTATAATTTTATATAATTTATAGTATAAATAAATAAGCCCTTTAATTTACTAAAAAGTAAATTAATTATAGCTTTTATATAGTAAGTATTAATACTTTAAAGGTAATTAATATATATAAAAAGTATATTATCTATATAGTAGCTATTAAATAGTAATAAAATTATAAATAACTTTATATAGAAATTATATACTATATATATAAATTACTAATTATTCCCTTAGTTTTAAGCTATTTTTTTATAGAAGTTAAAAGGATTTTTAGTATTAACCTTTATAAATATAACTATATTAAGTATTTTAATTATTTTTAAAGGATAATTTTACTAGTTATTTACTTATATAGCTTATATTTAATAAACTATAATATTTAAATAAATCTTAAAGAAGACTTTAAACGCTTTATAATAGACTTTAATATTAATAAATAGCTTTAAATAGTAGAACTAATAAAACTTAAAGAATAAAATATTTTTAGTTATATAGAATATAGTATTTATAATATAAAATACACTATATTTAAAGATACCTTTATTAATAAAGATAAAGAAGATAATACCCTTTTTAATATAAAAGAGAAAAAAGACCTTTTTATATAATAATTATTTTTTCTATAAAGTACTAACTTACTAATGCCTTTAACTATACTATAATAACTATAGGTATAGTATAGAAGAGGCAATAGTTATAACTTTACTTTTATATAATATCTCCCTTTATATTTCTACTTATTTTTAAGAAAAGTATATAAAAGTCTATATAATATATTATAAAAATAAAGGATATTATTATTTTCTTTTATAAATTAATTATATATTTTACACTTTATATTTTACTTCCTTATTTTATTTAATAAGACTTTTAAAGTATATATAATATTATATATTAATTTTCTCTTCTTTAATATATAAAAGTATAGTGTTTACTATAAAGTGTAGTTTTTTATAATTTTATATTTTATTTTACTTAATATATAAACTAGCTAATATTTACTATAATATATAGTTTTATAATTTTCTTTCTACTTATAACTAGTTTAAAATAAACTTATCTCTTATATACCTTAAATCTATTATAAAATAAAATTCTTTATATAAAAGGAGGATTTTTAATAATATAAGTAGAAAGAATAACTTTATTATTATATATAACTATATATTTATTTATAACTTATATATGTTCTCTTTTATAATTTCTCTTATAATTATTTATAACGCATTCTATAAGTTGCGAATGCCTACGTTTTACGTGCCGTATCTAGCACGTAACACTAAAGGTATACTTATTAATATTTAAATAAAGGCTTATTTATTAAAAATAGGTAAAAACCTTTTATATATACTTAATATAGTCCTTTTATATACTATTAAAGTAAACTAAAATATTATTAAGGTATATAGTAATATAATTTCTAAAGGCATCTTTTAATACACTATTAATATAATATTAAAATATAGCTAAAGCCTTTATTAAACTAAATAAATATACTAGCTATTTAAAGAGACTAAATTATATATAAAAGGTAGTTAAATATTTATTACCTTAAGCTATTTATAGCTAATAAAAGGCAGTATATATTTAATTTAATGAACTACTAAGCTTCTATAAAAAAATATAAAGTCTCCTTTAATAATAAAAGTAGGTAATAGTTTTAATTTATAACTTTATTAAAGGTATAATAATTAATATAAAAGCGCTAGCTACTACCTACTTTCTATACTAAAAGTATTAATATTATAGTTAATAAAGAGAATATATAAATCTAGCCTTTATTTATTAAGTCTATAATTTATTTTTAAATCTTTAGTGGCTAATTCTTTAGTATATTATATAGAGGCACTTATAAAATCTTTAAAAGGGAGCTATTTAGATTTCTTTAAAAATATATATAGTAGTTTATAATACCTTAATAAAGGAGTAAAGAGAATGCCTATTCCTTATTAAAGAGGTCCTTAAAATTATATAAGTTAAGTAGTAAATACTATAGTATTTTATTATTTAGTAAAATAAAAAGTCTTAAAGTAGTTATTAAAATATTATTAATCTCCTTTAAGCTTATTACTAAGAGTTATACTAGCTTTTATTATAATATAGCGCATTAAGCTAGGCTAGTACAGATTAATTTTAATATAACTATAATAGGTATTACAATAATATATATTTTTACTATATAAATAATTAGTTTTAAACGCTTACTAACCTCAAAATATCTTTTAGTAAAGTAGAGTATAATATTATTTTAAAATATTTATAAAAAGCTAAAAATTTAGTTATAAAATAGTTTAAAAATAATATAGGCTATAATAAAAAATACCTAGCTATTAACGTTTATTATAAAGTAAATACGTTAAGTAATATATATATATAAAGTAAATAAATATAGATAATTATTTAGCATTAAGGCTATAACTAGTAATTATAGTTATAATAAATAAAAGCGCTATAAATATAGCTATTATACTAGCTTTTTACTTATAGTAGTAAAGCTATTATATTTACTATTTACCTATATAGTAATAAATAAAGACCTATTATAAAAAAGAGGTAAGAGAAAGGGTAGTTCCTTTATATAGTCTTCTATTACTTTATATATAATATTTAAATATATAAGCTAATAGCTAAAGTAGGTATATTTATTACTAATATCTTTACTATTAAGATTTAAGTAGTAGAGCTATCTTTTTTTAAATTAGCGCTTAACTTATTATTAATAAGCTTTTTATTAAAGATTTTATAAATATATATATTTATAAATAGTAAAGGTAAATATATTAAAAGAAGCTAGTATTTTTTAATTTAATAGCCTATAACTTTATAATATAAGTATTAACCCTTTTTATAGTATTTATTAATAACTATCTTAAAAACCTATATAGTATAAATTAGTTTCTTTTTATTATTAGGTTTACTTTAAAAGGAAGTATATTATAAAGTGTATTAGTTATAAAGAGGCATTATAAAGCTAATAATATTAATCTTAGTTATAGCTATATTACCCTTTATATTATAGGACTTATAACTTAATTAATAAGCTTTAATATATTCCTTTAAATAGTAAAAGTTAATATTTAAGGTAATACTTTAGTAGCGCTTTATAGCCTTATAGTAGTTATTATAAAGTATATTATAGCTAATATAGTAATATATATATACTTATTTAAAGCTATATAAAGCTTTATAAGTTTTATAATATTTACTTAATTAATACCTTTTATTAATATTAGTTTTTACTTAAAATAAATATAAAAGTCTATAAATTATTTATTTATATACTACTTAAGCTAATTAAGCTTAGAAATAGCACGCTTTTCTCTATAAAAGTCTATATATATTCTATTAAAGTATATTAAGAAGCGGCTTAATATATATATAAATATATATTTTAATTTAAAGAAGGGTGCTACTTAGGTTTAAACCTTAAACCTTAGGTTTTAATAAATAAGGAACTATTTATTATAATTACTTTTAATAAAGTTAGAGTCTGCCTTTAATTTATAAGCTATAAGGCTTTATTAAGCTTAATAAGTAGCTTTATTACTATTATATAGCGTTTTTATAAGTAATAGCTTATACTTAGGTTTTTTATAATAAAGTATAACTATTACTACTATAGTAATTACTAAGGTTATATTAAGGCTAGCTACCTTTATTATTAATATTTAATAGTAAAGCTTAGTAAGCTATACTTTTTACTATACTATTTTATTTTAAAGGAATTATAATTTCTATATATTACTTAGTTAACCTATTTAGTTATTACTATTAAAGTTTATTATATTTATATTATTATTACTATAATAGTTAATAATTATTATAGACTAGCTTAAATAGCTTCTATAATCTAGCATTAATAGATTTATTATTAACTATAGAGAAGAGAGAGAAGGGAAAGGAGACTCTTAAAAGAAGCCTCTTTACTAGCTTATATATCTTATATACTTTTAGTATGCCTTAAGTATACCTCTATAGTTACGCTTTATAGGATGTAATAAGACTGCAATAAGCCCTTAATAAGGATCTAAGCCACTAGCTCGAATCCATTACAGCTATTATAATTAATTTAAATTTTAAATATTCATTTAAACTATTTTAAATATATATAGCTTAATAAATTATATTTAATAAATTTAAGGTTTAATATAAAGTTAAATTAAATATTAATTAAAAAAAAGAACTTTCGCGATTTTGCCCGCACTGTAATAACGCTATAGAATTAACTTAAATTAACTTAAAAAGCAAATAAAAAGTTTTACTATATTTATTTACCTCTCTTTATAATAATATATTAAGCTTAAAGTATAAATATAGTAGGTAATATAATAATAATAAATATTAATATAAAAAACTATAGTATTTTATAAAGTTACTATAATCCCTTTATTTATTATAATAAGTTTATAGTAAAAAGCTAAATTAATACTATAGTTAATATAGTTTAAAACTAAATATTAGTTTATTTATAATAGAAATATAATAAAATCACTAAACTTATACTAACCTTTTTACTAAAAGAAGTTTAAAAGGTTATTTTATATATTATTAATATAGAAATAATATAAGCCTATTATAAGTAACCTATTAACCCTTAGAAATTAATTATAACTATTAACCTTAAAGTAATAGTTAAAAGAGTAATTAAAAAAGCTATTTAGCTTAAAACTACACTAGCTATAATATAGATTAAAATTATAGCTAATAGTGCTACCTTAATAGCTAATAAGCTTATTTACTTAACTATCTTTATAGTAATATTACTTTATATTTATAAAAAAACTATTATTAAAGGCAATTTAATTAATAAAATAGTTAAATAATATAGCTTAAAAGATATTATTTATACTATTAATAAAGCTATAAATAATAATACTATAGTAGCTATAAAGCGCCTTTATAGTAGTAATATAGTAATTACCTTTAAAGATATAGCTTAACTTTATACTAAAAATATAAAATAAGTTTAAATTACCTTTAGCTTAAATATAATATTAAACTAATAAATATTTAATATTATTATTAAAGGATTCCTAATTTATTATATATATTAAGTTATTAAAGAAGATATTTTTTATTACCTTACCTTTATTAATAGTAGTAGTATTATTAAAGTTATAGTATAAAAACCCTATAATATTATAATATAAGCTTCCTTTATTTTTAAAATTAAAGATATTAATATAGTTAATAAACTATATTATAAAGGAGTTATTTATAAAGCTAAAATATTTAAAGCTAAATTATATAATAAAGCTCTTTATTTATCTTAATACTATTAATACTTTAAATTTAGCTATATTATTATATACTATACTATAACTCTATATTATAGCTATTATATTACTATTAAGTATACTTTTAAAACTAATTACTTAGTTATTATAGTAATAAACTTTTAATAATTATAGCTTAATAATAATTTAAACTTATTATGCTTTAAGGTAAAATAATATAGTAAATATAAAGTAAAAGAGATAATATTATTAATTATATTTAATTATTTATTAACCTTTAAATTTAATTTTTAAAAGAATTAAACCTTATTAAGTTTAATTATATTTTATAGCTTATTTATATTACCTTTTATAATTATAGTTCTATAATTAATACTATTAAATAAATTTTATATTACTTTAAATAGCTTTAAATAAATAAAATACTTACTATTATAGAAATAGTATATTATTTTTACCTCTTTTTTATATTAACTATCTTTAATACCTTTTATTAAATTAACTCTTTTATTATATAGCTTATAATTAAACTTACTATTATTACTACCCCTTTTATATTAAAAGGCCTTTATAATACCTTTAAAGTATAGCTATAATAAACCTTTAAGGTTTATAAAGCTATTTATAATATAAAATATACTTAAAGACTTTAATAATATTATTATATTAAAGTAAGTTAGTAAACTACTATTAATATAGCTTTAAATTAAAAATAAGTTATTTATAAGGAATAATATAGCTTTTAATATTATATAGTAATAAATATAATAATAAAAAAAAGTAACCTTTTAAAATTAAAATAATAAACTTAACTTTATAATAATTTACTATTTAAAACTATTTAAGTTTTAGCCCTTTACTATAGTAGTAATAGTATACCTTTAGCTACCTTTTTTTATAATAAAGTAAAGGTATTTTTTAATAAATTCTTTTTTACTTTAACTATTTATATAAATAATATATTAGCTAATCTTAGCCTTTAACTTAACTTTATTATATTTTTAAAGAAAGACTACTTTATAGCTTTAAAGATATATAATATAATTAAAGAATTAGCTAACTAAAAAGCCTTTAGATTTAATAAGCTTTTAATAAAGTTCTTTAAAGCCTATAATAAACCACTTATTAATATTCTCTTTAACCTATTTAATATATATTACTATATTAAGTATTACTTAGCTTTATTTTAAAAAGCTAAAGTTATAATTCTTTATAAATTAAAAAAGTTACTTAATAAAAGAAAGTATATTAATATATAAAAACTAATCTCCTTTTTTAGTATTATAAGTAAGGTATTAAAAGCAGTAATAGTAATATAAATTATTTATATAGCTAAAAAGGGTAGTGCTTTTTTAAAGCTTTAAATAAATAACTATATTAATTATTTTATAAAGGTAGCCTTTATTATTTTAATAAAAGCTATATATATAATATAATACTATAGCAGTACTATATTACTTTTTTAGCTTAATATTTTAACTGCCTTTAATATAGTATATTATATAAGACTTATCTATATAATAGTCTTTATTAATCTCTTTATATAAATAGTGCATTAAACCTAAGCCTTTATTATATTATATAAAGCTTACTTTATATTTAATAGCTAAATAGTAGCCTTTTATATAATATTTATAAAGGTTCTTTAAAGGTCCTTTATATTCTTAATTCTCTTTCTTTTTTATATTACCTTACTTTATATTAAACTTATAATAGTTAACTTTATATTAATACTTAGCTTTTTTAATAATATTAATATTTTAATATATAGCTATATAATAAAGGAGATTTAAATTTAATTTAAAACTACTTAAGTAATTTATTAAAAATAGTTTTATAAATTAAGCTTAAAGTTCTATTTATAAAAAAGTAAACTTATTTACTTTAATAAAAAAAAATAGCTAATAATAATATTAATTTAACTTAAAATTATAATAGTTTAGTTAATATAGTTAGCTTATTTCTTTAATATTTAAATTTATTATAAACTTTAATAAAAGGCTTATTAACTTAAGTTTACTATAAAACTAATATAATAGTAATTTACCTTTATTATACTCTTTATATTTATTTAAAGGTACTTACTATATAAATTTAAACTTCTTTATATTTAAGTTATTTAAAGCTTTATTAGTTATAATATAAGTTTATATTATACCTTAATTAAATATAAAGGTATAGCTAAAGGTATTATTAAAGCCTTTATTATAAAGTAAACTTAATACCTTTATATTATTATTAATATTTATAAAGCTATACTATAATTTTTAATTAAAATTAAAGTAATAATCCCCTCTTTAAACCTATATTTTAATTATTAAGCTTAATAATTCTATAATAAAATTAAGGTAAATAAAATAGCTAATAAAATTTAAATAGCCTATACTTTAATAATAACCTACCTTTAATATAATATTTAATATAGAAAATAACTTTATATTAACTATATATTACTTTTAACTTAGCCTTTATTAAACTTTATTATATTTTTTATATTTAAAATACTAAAATTAAATTAAAAAAAGTAATAGCTTTAAAAATAAGCTTTAATAGTTTATTAATATTTAAGTTAAAACTTTATTATAATTAAATAAAACCTAAACTTTTACTTTAAAAAAAAAGTACTTTAACTTTATTATTACTTTATTAAGTTTAAATTATTAACTTTAATTTAGCTTTATATTAAAAAAATTAATTTTAACTTTTTTTTTACTTTTATTATATCTTTAATATAAATTTATTAATATATTACTATTAAAGTAACTATAAAAATATTTATTACTTTATTTTTTAATACTTTAAATATAATTACCTTTATTTTTTAAAGTTTAAAATAAATTTAATTTAAAATTTAAAAGAAATTTATATTACTTTTAACTAATTTAGCTTTATATAATATTTAATAAAGTAACTCTTTAAAATTAATTACTTTTTATACTTTTAACTTACTTTTACTTTATAAAAGAAATAGTAATAAATAATAGTACCTTTTAGTTTTTAATATAGGCTTAATATAGGCCCCTTTATTACTTTACCTTTACTACTTTAAATTACTAATATATTATACTTTAGTATTTATATTAATATTAATATATAACTAAATTAAGCCTTAAATTATTTTATTTTATTTATAAAAAAAAATAAAAGAAAAAAAAATAAATAAATAAAAATAATAATAATAAAAATAAAATAAAATAAAATAAAAATAAAGGGAAAAAATAAAAGAAAATAAAAAAACCTAAATTTATTAACTATAAAGCTAGCTATAAAGCTATTTATATATCTCTATATCTCTTTTACTATAGCCCCTTTTTTAAACCCTTTCTCCCTTTACTTTATTATTATTATTATTATCCCCTCTCTCTTTATTTTTAAACCCCTTTACTATTACTTTAAAGCTAATATAAGGCTTTTTTACTTTTATTAAAAAATGTTTTATTAAATTATTTTATTACTTTAATAAATAAGTAATTTAATTTATATAAATTAATATTTTATATTTAAAAATATTACTATAGCTAATAGTTATAGTAAAGGCTTAACTTAAACTCTATATTAAAGTTAACTTAGTATTAATAAAGCACTTAGCTATTTATTAAATAACCTTATATAAATTACACTATATAATATTAATTACTAATATACCTTTATTAAAGAATTAAATTAAATTTATATTAAATACTATAAAATTACTTAAGTTATATTAAGCTTAAAAGTTTATAACTTTCTATACTATATTATAAACTATTACTATATTAAGTAAAGCTTACTTTAATTAATATTTAATTTAGCTTTACTTTAAACTTTAAACTTATTAAGTATAATTTATTAAGCTATATATATTTAAAATAATTTAAACTAATACTTAAAATTTAAATTAACTATAATAGCTTTATTATAAATTTTTATTAAATACCTATTAAACTAATTATAATAATAAATACTAAAATCTTTTATTTTAATAAAGTAAAGGGAGTATAAAAATGCCTACTTTATACTTTATATAAATTAAAGTTAAAGCTTAAATAAATATAAAAAAAGACTAAATATTTATTAAAGGGCCTTTAACTTTTAATTAATTAGCTATTTTCTTTATTATTTAAAATTAATATAATATTAAAGGTTTAAACTAACTTTAATATAAAGACTAAAATAGCTTTATATTAAATTTTAAAAAAGAAAGAGATATTTATAATTTTTTAACTAAATATAAAAAAAAAGAAAGGAAAAGAGAAAAAACCTTTTAAAGGTCCTCTTTATTTATAAAAAAAAAGTAGTACTTTAAATTATTTATTAAATTATTTATTAGTATATTAAACCTATTTAAGTAATTAATAATTACTATTTTATTACTATACTATACTTATACTACTTATTAACAAGGCTTAATTTAGTTCTATATTTAATACCTATTAAATTAATAACTCCTAATAATTTAATATATAATAATTACTTAATTTAATAATTAATATACCCTTAAATTAATAGTATAGCTATATTATAATCTATAACTTTTTATAACCTTTTATACTCTATTATATTACTTTATATTTTATAGTATATAGCTAATATACTATACCCTTTTTAATAACTTAACTTAGCTTTAAATAAAGCTTAATATAGGCTTATAAAGTCTTTACTCTCTTTCCTTAAATTTAATATATTTTTATATACCTTTTTATATATATTATTTATACCTTTTATTAAACTTCTTTTAATAACTATAGCTAAAGCTTAGTTAATAGTATATTAATTTTTATAATAAATATTATTTAAGGCTTAATTTAAGCTCTTTTAGTATTTATATCTACTATTATATATAGGTTTTTCTCTTTATTTTAAGGTTTTTTCTATATAAGTTACTAAAATAAAGTACTAGTTAAGGGCTCTATGCCCCTTAGAGTAAATAAATAAATAAATAAATAAATATTAATTAAAGTAAGCTTTACTTAATATAATAGTAATTTATAATATTATATAAAAGGTTATAAACTTTTAAGCTTAATATAATTTAAATAATTTTATAGTATTTAATATAAATTTAACTTAATCTTTTAATAAAGGTATAGTAATAATTAATATTATATAGTATAATTTATATAGAGTTATTTAATAAATAATTAAGTGCTTTATTAATATTAAATTAACTTTAATATAAAGTTTAAATTAAGTTTTTATTATAATTACTAGCTATAGTAGTAGTTTTAAATATAAAATATTAGTTTATATAAATTAAATTATTTTTTTATTAAAGTAATAAAATAAATTAATAAAATAGTCTTTAATAAAAGTAATTAAAGCCTATATTAATATTAAAGTAGTAATAAAAGTAGTTAAAGGTATGGAAAAAAAGAATAATAATAATAGTAATAAAGTAAAGAAAAAAAGGGTTTAAAAAAAAGGCTATAGTAAAAAAGGTATAAAGATATATAAATAGCTCTATAGCTAGCTCTATAATTAATAAGTTTAGGTTTTTTTTAATTTTTATTTATTTATTTTTTATTATTATTATTTTTTTTTTCCTTTTTATTTTTTTTTATTATATATATTTATTTTCTTATAAAAAATAAAATACAATAACTTAGGGCCTAGTTCGGTTATATGTCAGTGCTGGTGCAGATACTAAATGTAATAGGGTAGCAGTTTAGAGTGGTGCTAATTAAGCGGAAAGGGGGCTTATTAGCTACTATATTTCAAAGAACTTAAAAGGTTTACTTAAGCTTAACTATATATATTAAACTATTTATATTAAAAATATTATTTATAAAAACCTATTACTAAAGTAAAAGTTTAAATTTAATTAATTAATTAAGCTTAAAAAAAGCTTTTAAAGCTTACTATATTTTAAGCTTTAGTATTTATAAATTATTATTAATTATTAATATTATATATTTAATAAATCCTTTTAATATATAAATAAAGAAAGAAAGATATATATAGTTACACTTAAAGGTACTTTTTTAAGTAAAGTTGGGTATTATAATTACTTTAAAGTAATATAAATAATTAAAAAGTTATAAAATCTACTTTTATTTTTATATAAACTTTAAAAACCTCTTTTTATACTTAACTTTATAAAAATTAAAATAGTAAAGGCTTTTATAATATTAATTAAAAATAAAAGCTATTTAATAATTTATAAAGTAAATAAAGCTTACTATAAAGTGCCTTTTATACTATTTTTTATATAAATCTCTTATATTTAGTCTTTTATTATAATAAATACTAATTAATTTATTTTTCTATAGTTTATAATAAATTATAAAATAGTATTCTTTATAGCTATTAATTAAAATATTATTATCTTTAATTAATATTTTATAATTAAAATAAGTAATATAATCTTTAAAACCTTACTTAATAATCTTTATTATAGTAAAAAGTATAAATTAATTAAGTTATTTATTTTATAAGTTTATAAATAAAGCTTTTAAAATCTTATAAATATTAATTATATAAATTTATTAATAGCTTTCTCTTTATTATTTTTTTAAAAGTAAAATATCTTTATAATCAATAGTATTAAAGTTTTAAAAATGATACTTTTTAATATAAATAAGCTATTTAATTCTTAACTAAAAGACTATAAGTTAAGTTTAAAGTATTTAATTAAGATCTTTATTAATAAAAAGTACTTTATTTATAGTAAAAAAGTGCTTATTTTATTTATATATTTAATAAATAGCTATATAAATAAGTAAATAATTAAAAGTAAAAGGATTTATTACTCTTTCTTTAAGTTATAAAATATTTTTAAAAATTCTAAATTTTTATAAAGTATATTTATTTATTTTTAATTAAAAGGTTTAAGTATTAAATATTTAAAAAAAATTTAAAGAGAGGTGATTTCTTTTTTAATTATATTAATAATATAGAGAAATAATAATTTAAATAAGTATAGGCCTAAGGAAATATAAAAGTCTATAAAAGATAAGTTAAAATAAGGTATTTTTTTAATAAAAGATAAAAGCTTTAAATATAATAAATAATAAAAACAATATTAAAAAAAAGAGTATAAAAAAAAAGAAAAAGAGAATTTCATTAAGTAAACTAAAGGATTTCTTATCCTTATACTAGCTTTAATTTATTACTTATAGACTAGCACTATTAAGTAATTATTAAAAAAAAATAAACTTCTTTAAGAAATTAACTAATAGCTTTATTTACTAAAGTAATTACTAGTTAATAATAGCTGTTACTATTTATTTTAATAAAATAAATAAGTTATAATTAAACTCTTTTTAATTTTTATATTAATAGTTTTTCTCTTTTATATATATACTTCTCTTTTTCTTTTACTTTTTAATACTCTCTCTTTTATTTAATTATTTAATTAACTAAGTTTTTATAATTATAAATTCTAATAATTAGCCTTTATTTAATCTCTTAAATATTATTAATATTATTATTAAAAGGCTTTATAAGTAGTCTTTATTATTAATTAATACTTTAAAATAGTAAAGTAAAGGGGATATAATAAAGGTAAATATAAGCACTTATATAATAAGTAACTATTTAATTAAATAATATAAATTAAAGCTAATAAATTTAAGTTTTATTATCTTTTTTAAATTACTATACTTTTAAGTATTAATATTAAAAAAGGTAGTGTTTTTTATATTTTATAATTATATAAAAAAAGAAATAAATTACAATATATTTTCAATATTTATTTATATATTTAATAGCTATTAATCTTTAAGTTAAGCTTTTTAAGTTATACCTTTAAAAATATTTAATTATTTAAAAAGTAGTCTTTAAAAGCATTAAAGTTATTACTTTAATTTCTATTAAAATAGCTTATTTTAAAGGTTTTTTTTATAGTTATAGTTAAGTATTTTAAATAATAGCTTACTTTTTTTATATATTTATTTAAAGAAAATAATAATCTTTATTACTTTTTATATATAAATGCCTATATATATATTATTATAGCTTTTAATAAATATATAAATATTTCTTTTTTTAGCTATATTTCTTTTATAAAAGTAAAAAATAAAGTATATAATAATTATATTTAAAAAGTTAATAATATTTATAATTAAACTATTGATTTAAAGTATTAAAAAGACTATAATAATTTTTATTTTTTAATACCTTTTTTAAAAAAGAAATATATTTTTAAAAATATTAAAAGACTTTTAATTAAAATTATATTTAAATATAAAACTTTTACTATTAAAAATATTTTTATTATTATTTATTTATTTATTTATTTATTTACTTTAAGGGGTATAAAGCCCTTAGCTAATACCTTATCTTAGTAACCTATATAGAAAAAACCTTAAAATAAAGAGAAAAACCTATATATAATAGTAAATATAAATACTAAAAAGGCTTAAATTGAGCTTTAAATAATGCTTATTATAAAAATTAATATACTATTAATTAAGCTTTAGCTATAATTATTAAAAGAAGTTTAATAAAAAATATAAATAATATATATAACAAAATATATAAAAATATATTAAATTTAAAGGGGGGAAGTAAGGACTTTATAGGCTTAAATTAAGCTTTATTTAAAGTTTAGTTAAGTTATTAAAAGAGATATAATATACTAATTATATACTATAAAATATAAAGTAATATAAAAGGGTATAAAAGGTTATAAAAGGTTATAAGTTATAATATAGCTATATTATTAATTTTAAGGTATATTAATTATTAAATTAAGTAATTATTATATATTAAATTATTAAAAGTTACTAATTTAATAAATACTAAATATAGAACTAAATTAAGCTTTAATAATAAATAATATAAATATAGTATAGTAGTAAAATAATAGTTATTAATTATTTAAATAAATTTAATATATTAATAAATAATTTAATAAGTAATTTAAAGTATTACTCTTTTTTTATAAATAAAGGGGACTCTTTTAAAGGTTTTTTCTCTTTTTTTCTTTTTTTTTTTTATATTTAATTAAAAAATTATAAATATCTCTTTCTCTTTTAAAATTTAATATAAAGCTATTTTAATCTTTATATTAAAGTTAGTTTAAACCTTAAATATTATATTAATTCTAAATAATAAAGAAAATAGTTAATTAATTAAAGGTTAAAGGCTCTTTAATAAATATTTAATCCCTTTTTATATTTATTTAAGCTTCAACTTTAATTTATATAAAGTATAAAATAAGTATTTTTATACTCCCTTTACTTTATTAAAATAAAAAATTTTAATATTTATTACTATAATTAGTTTAATAAATATTTAATATAGATTTATAATAAAGCTACTATAGTTAATTTAAATTTTAAATATTAATTTAAATTATTTTAAATATATATAGCTTAATAAATTATACTTAATAAGTTTAAAGTTTAATATAAAATTAAGTTAAATATTAATTAAAGTAAGCTTTATTTAATATAATAATAGTTTATAATATAGTATAGAAAGTTATAGACTTTTAAGTTTAATATAACTTAAGTAATTCTATAGTATTTAATATAAGTTTAACTTAATCCTTTAATAAAGATATATTAATAATTAATATTATATAATATAATTTAAATAAAGTTATTTAATAAATAATTAAATACTTTATTAATATTAAGTTAGCTTTAATATAAGGTTTAAATTAAGCCTTTATTATAATTATTAACTATAGTAATACTTTTAAATATAAAATATTAATTTATATAAATTAAATTATTTATTTATTAAAGTAATAAAATAATTTAATAAAATAATTTTTAATAAAAGTAAGTAAGGCTTATATTAACTTTAAAGTAATAATAAAAAGGTTTAAAAATAAAAAAAGAAAGAATAATAATAATAGTAATAAAGTAAAAAAAAAAGGGTTTAAAAAAGGGGCTATAGTATAAGAGGTATAGAGATATATAGATAGCCCTATAGCTAGCTTTATAGCTAATAAGTTTGGGTTTTTTTATTTTTTTTTATTTTTTCTTTTATTTTCTTTTATTTTTTTTTTATTTTTTTATTATTTTTTTTATTTATTCTTTTTACTTTTTTTTTTATAAATAAAATAAAATAATTTAAGGCTTAATTTAATTATATATTAATATTAATATAAATATTAAAGTATAATATATTAAAGGTTTAAAGTAATAAAGGTAAAGTAATAAAGAGGCTTATATAAAGCTTATATTAAAAATTAAAAAATATTATTATTTATTATTATTTATTTTATAAAGTAAAAGTAAGTTAATAATATAAAAGGTAATTAATTTTAAAGAGCTACTTTATTAAATATTATATAAAGCTAAGTTAATTAAAAATAATATAAATCTCCTTTAAATTTTAAATTAAGTTTACTTTAAACCTTAAAAGGTAAAGGTAATTATATTTAAAGTATTAAAAAATAAAATAATAAATATCTTTATAATTACTTTAATAATAATATATTAATAAATTTATATTAAAAATATAATAAAAATAAAGAAAAGAGTTAAAGTTAATTTTTTTAATATAAAGCTGAATTAAAGTTAATAATTTAAATTTAATAAAGTAATAATAAAGTTAAAGTACTTTTTTTTTAAAGTAAAAGTTTAAGTTTTATTTAATTATAATAAAGTATTAATTTAAGTATTAATAAACTATTAAGGTTTATTTTTAAAGTTATTACTCTTTTTAATTTAATTTTAATATTTTAAATATAAAGAATATAGTAAAGTAAAGTAAAAGCTAAGTTAAAAGTAATATATAGTTAATATAAAGTTATTTTCTATATTAAGTCTCCTTTATTATATAGCTATATATTAAAATATTAATATTATTAAAAAAGCTAAGTATTAATATAAAGTTAATTATTATAAGTTTAATATAAAGTAAGGTAATATAAAAAAAAAGAATTAAAAATATAAAAAACCTTTAAAGGACCTTTATAAATACTATATAAAAGGCTACTATTTAACTATTAAATATAAAGTAAGCTTTATATAATATAGTAAAGGCTTAAGTTTAATATATTATTTATATAAAGAGTTTAATAAAAACTATTATATAAATAAGTTTTATATAATATATTATATTAAAGATAATTAAAATATTAAGCTAAAGAAATGATATAGTACTATTATAATACTATACTATATATATAGCTTTTATTAAAATAATAAAGGCTATTTTTATAAAATAATTAATATAATTATTTATTTAAAGCTTTAAAAAAGTATTACTCTCTTTAGCTATATAAATAATTTATATTATTATTATTACTTTTAAAATTTTATTTATAATATTAAAAAGAGAGATTAATCTTTATATATTAATATATTTCTTTTTTTTAAATAACTTTCTTAATTTATAAAAAACTATAACTTTAGCTTTTTAAAATAAAGCTAAGTAGTATTTAATATAGTAGTATATATTAAATAAGTTAAAGAGAATATTAATAAATAATTTATTATAGGCTTTAAAGAACTTTATTAAAAGCTTATTAAATTTAAAGGCTTTTTAATTAATTAATCCTTTAATTATATTATGTATCTTTAAAGTAATAAAGTAGTTCTTCTTTAAAAATATAGTAAAGTTAAATTAAAAGCTAAGGTTAATTAATATATTATTTATATAAATAGTTAAGGTAAAAAACAATTTATTAAAAAATACCTTTACTTTATTATAATAAAAGGTAGCTAAAGGTATATTATTATTACTATAATAAAAGGCTAAAATTTAAATATTTTTAAATAATAAATTATTATAAAGTTAAGTTTATTATTTTAATTTTTAAAGGTTACTTTTTTTAACTATTATATTTACTATTATATAGTGCTAAATGCTATATTATTTTTTATAAATAACTTATTTTTACTTTAAAGCTATATTAATAATAGTTTATTAATTTATTTTAATATAGTAATATTATTAAAGTCTTTAAATATATTTTATATTATAAATAGCTTTATAAACCTTAAAGGTTTATTATAATTATACTTTAAAGGTATTATAAAGGCCTTTTAATAAAGAAAAGGTAATAATAATAGTAAATTTAACTATAAGCTATATAATAAAGAAATTAATTTAATAAAAAATATTAAAAATAATTAATATAAAGAAAAGGTAAGAGTAATATATTACCTTTATAATAATAAATAATTTATTTATTTAAAGTTATTTAAAGTAGTATAAAGGTTATTTAATAATAATAGTTATAAAACTATAATTATAAAAGGTAATATAAATAAACTATAAAATATAACTAAATTTAATAAAGTTTAATTCTTTTAAAAATTAACTTTAAAGGTTAATAAAAAACTAAATATAATTAATAATACTATCTTTTTTATTTTATATTTATTATATTATTTTACTTTAAAGTATAATAAATTTAAGTTACTATTAAGTTATAATTATTAAAAGTTTATTACTATTAAATAATATATAGTAATATTAATTTTAAAGAGGGTAATATTAATTAAAGTTATTAATAAAAATATAATAATATTATAATAGTTTTATAAAGAAGTTATAAAAAGAAGTTATTTAATTATAATAGTAAGTAAAAAAGTAAATAAAGTAAATATTAATATTATAAAGAGTTATAATATATTAATTAATATTAAACTATATTATTTATAAGCTAAGGCTATATTAATAGTAAATATAAATAATTATTTTTTTACTTTAAACTATAAATTAATAAAAATTTAAACTTAAATTTAAAGGGTCTTTATTAATATTATATAGTTTTTAAATTACTACTATATTAATCTTAAATTAAGACTTAAAAGCTAAATAAATAAGTTATATTTTCTTTTATATATTTTAATATATTACTTATAATATTATATTTAATTAAAAAGTAAAAGGGTTTTTTATAATAAAAGGGCTAACTTAATACTAAAGTAATAGCTAAAAAAGGCTTTAATAATACTTTAAAGCTTTAATAAAAAGAGTATAAATATTATATTAAAGCTTAAATATTAATTATAGCTACTTTAAAGGTATTTACTTTACCTTTAAAGTAAGGCTTTATTAAAGAAAGTATTATTAGCTTATTTATATTAACTATAAATTTAGACCTTAATTTATTTATTTATATTTATATAGGTTAATATAAATAAAGTAATAAAGCTATTAAGCTAACTTAAGTATATAATATAAACTTTTATTTAATAGTTATTAATAATTAAATAATATTTTAATTAAATAAAGTAAATATTTATATAGTTAGTATATTACTTTTACTTTATATTTATAATAATTAAGTAATTAATTTTAAAAGTATATTTAATAATAATATAATAGCTATAATATAAAGTTATAATATAATATATAGTAATATAATTAAATTTAAAGTATTAATAATATTAATATAAATAAAGAGCTTTATTATATAGTTTAGCTTTAAATATTTTAGCTTTATAAATAACTTCTTTATAATATAGTTTATTAGCTATATTAATATCTTTAATTTTAAAAATAAAGAGGGTTTATATTATAATATTATAGGGTTTTTATATTATAACTTTAATAATACTATTACTATTAATAAAAATAAAGTAATAAAAAATATTTTCTTTAATAACTTAATATATATAATAAATAAAGAATTCTTTAATAATAATATTAAATATTTATTAGTTTAATATTATATTTAAGCTAAAAGTAGTTTAAACTTATTTTATATTTTTAATATAAAGTTAGGCTATATCTTTAAAAATAACTACTATATTACTACTATAAAAGCGCTTTATAGCTACTATAGTATTTTTATTTATAGCTTTATTAATAATATAAATAATATCTTTTAAACTATATTATTTAATTACTTTACTAATTAAGTTACCTTTAATAATAGTTTCTTTATAAATATAAAGCAATACTACTATAAAAGTAGCTAAATAAATAAGTTTATTAATTATTAAAATAATATTACTAACTATAATTTTAGCTTATATTATAGCTAATATAAATTTAAATTAAATAGCCTTTTTAATTACCCTTTTAATTATAACTTTAAGGCTAGTAATTATAATTAATTTTTAAAAGTTAGTAAATTATTTATAATAAGCCTATATTATTTCTATATTAATAATATATAAAATAACCTTTTAAACTCTTTTTAGTAAAACGGTTAGTATAAGCTTAGTAATTTTATTATATTTTTATTATAAATAAACTAATACTTAGTTTTAAGCTATATTAACTATAGTATTAATTTAGTTTTCTACTATAAACTTACTAT
Source organism: Claviceps africana (assembly GCA_018360145.1). NCBI lineage: Eukaryota > Fungi > Ascomycota > Sordariomycetes > Hypocreales > Clavicipitaceae > Claviceps > Claviceps africana. The sequence continues at coordinate 11,154 of SRPY01000263.1, read as the reverse complement.
AGTAAATAAAAGAATTATAATAATTTTATAAAAGGCTATAGTCTTTTATATTAATATTTATTATTATTACATTACTTACTATATTTATACTTTAGGCTTAATATACTATTATAAAGAGAGGTAAATAAATATAGTAAAACTTTTTATTTGCTTTTTAAGTTAATTTAAATTAATTTTATAGCGTTATTATAATACAGGCAAAATCATGAAAGTTTTTATATTTTTTTATTATTATTATTAATATATTTTTCTTTATTTTATATTAAGTTTATAAAATATAAATAAAAAAAAAGAAAAGGTAAAATACTAAAAAAGCTATTTAAAGTATTTAATTAAAAGAAAAAAAATAAAGAAATAAAGGAATTAAAGGAAATTTATAATAAAATAAAAGGGTTAAATTTAATTTAAAAGTCTTAATAAATTAATTAAATAATTAATAAAGATAATAAATAATAAATAAGTAAATAATAAGTAAATAATAAACTTAAATAAATAAAATATATATATAAATAAAGTAATAATTAATAAATTAAATAATTAAAAAAACCTTGCGATTTCGCCTACACTGCTATAGCGACGTGGAATTAACTTTAAACTATTTAAAAAGGGTAGAAAACAATTTCTTATATTTATTTACCCCCTTTTTTAATAGTATATTAATATTAAAGTATAAGTATAATAAGTGCTAAAATATTAATAAATATTAATAATAGAAATTATAATAGCTTTATTTATAGCTAATATTACTTTAATATAAATTAAAGTAAATTTATAATAAAACTATAAGTTAAATCTATATTACCTTTAGTAAGTAAGCTAATATTAAATTATTTTAAGGTTAAATATAAAGAATTAATAAAACTTATTTTAGTATTAATATTAAAAAGTATATAAAATATTATTCTCTATATAAATAATATAGCTATAATATATAGCTAATATAAAGCCTTTATACCTACTACTTTAAAGGCTTCCTCTCTTTCTTCAAATATAATTACTATTTAAAACTTTAAATAAACTATTAAATAAATAATTAAAAAGGTAATTAATAATAGCTTTATTATAGAACTAAATTAAGTAAATATTATAGTATAAGGTATAGGTATATTTACTACCTTAGTCTATACTACTATTATAGTAATACTACTTTAAATTTATTATTTATTCATTTATTTATTTACGCTAGCTAGGCTGTTTCTAACCTAGTATTTAATACCTTTACTACTTAATTTATATAGAAAAAACCTTAAAGTAAAGAGAAAAACCTATATATTACTATAAAGTAATTACTTTAAAGCTAATATAGCTTTAAATAATTATTTACTATAAAAGTTAGTATATAATTAGCTTATTTTAGCTAATATTATTAAAGAGTATATAATATAGTTAATAATATTAAAATAGTATAGTAAAAGGTTAAGGGTTTAGTAATAATAGTATAGTATAGTATTAAAGGGAGTAATATATTACCTTTAGTACTTAAGTTAAATCCTAACTTAATATTACTTTATATTTAATAAGTTACTACTTTAATATTAAAAGTTAATTACTAGCTTTTATAGGGATTTATATAATACTATAAAGGCTATATAATTTAATAGCCAGCTATTTATTAATTACTATAAAAAGAGAGAGAGGGGGTCTTTTAGCTATAAAGAGAGCTTTTTTTAATTTATTTAACCTTTTCTCTTTCTTTTTTTTTTATTATTAAAATCTATAAATATTCCCTTTCCTCTTTATTATAGTGTTTTTATATTAATATTAAACTTAGTTTAATTATATTATATTAAAGAAAATACTATTAAATTTAATTATTAAAAAAAGTATAAGTAATTATTTTTTATTTAACTTAGTTTTATAGCTAATTTATACTTAACTTAAAAAGCTATATAATCTTTTTTATTTACTTTATTTAATTAAAATAAAAGATATTATAAAATAATATTATAATTTTATTAATAAATATTTATATTAATATTAGCCTTACTTTAATATTAAGCTATTATATATTTAATTAAGTAATAGTAATATTTATTTTAAGTCTTTAAAATAAAAAAAAGTTTATAAAAAAGTAAGTCTCTTTTAATATAGTTTTAATATAATATTTAATTAATACTATAAATTAATTTAAATATTATAGCCTATAAAGAAGCTATTTAAAAAGTAATAAATATATAAAATCTTTATACCTTTAAAAAAGCTATTAATATAAATTTACTTTAATTTTATATTAATATTATTATAGTAATAATAATATATATAAAATAATAAATATAAAGCTATTTAAAATATAGTAATATATTTTATTTAATAATATAATAAAGAAATAAAGAGAAAATAAAGTAAAGCTAAGTTAGCTTTATTTTAAAATAAAATAATACTATAAATATAATATATTATTAATACTTTAAAGAATTAAAATAATATTTTATAAAAGATATATAGCTTTATTATAATTTTATAATAAAATTAAAGTAAAAAGAAAGGGAGTAATAAAGAAAATAAAGAAATAAATAATAATAATAAAAAAAAGTAGTAATAGATTTAAAGTAAAGCTAATATAAGGGTATAGTCTTTAGTTTTATATTTTTATTTTTATTTTAAAAAAAAAAGATAAATAAAGATAGTAGTTTAGTTTTATAATATATTTAGCTTAGCCTTATATTAAATCTAGCTTTAATATATACTTTTACTATATATTTCCCTTTTTTCCCTTTACCTCTTTAAAGCTTTATTTATTAGCTTATATTTTTCTTCTTTAAAGCTTTACTTATAAGCTATATCTTTTTTCTTTAAAGCTTTACTATAGTTTTATATTATTTTTAATATAAATTAGCTTTAAAGGTATATCTCTTTCTTCTTTAAAGCTTTATTTATTAGCTTATATCTTTCCTTTTTAAAGCTTTATTTATAAGTTATATCTTTCTTTTTTAAAGCTTTACTATAGTTTTGTATTATTTTTAATATAAATTAGCTTTAAAGGTATATCTCTTTCTTTTTTAAAGCTTTATTTATTAGCTTATATCTTTTCTCTTTAAAGCTTTACTTATAAATTATATTTTTCTTCTTTAAAGCTTTACTTATTAATTATATTTTTTCTCTTTAAAGTTTAGTAAAGGTATATAGTAATTATAATATAATATTAAAAAGGCCTTACCTTTTTAAAGGTTTTAATTCTATTACTTTTATAAATAATAAGCTAAAATAAATTAAAGTAATCTTTATATATTAATAAGCTATTTTATAAAAAATATAGCTAGCTTATTAAAGTTAAGTATAATATATATATTATAGTAATTATAAAGTAAAAATAGCTTAGTATTAATTAACTATATATAATTATAAATTAAGTATAATAATAAAAGGTAATAATAGTTTTTAAAATTAATTTAATATTAGTAAATTAAAGAATTTATATTAAAGATATATTAAGAGAAAAGAAATATATTTAAGCTAATTTTTTTATTTATATTTATATTAAAGTAGTGGATTTATACTTAGTTAGCCCTTTATAAAGCTAAATAACTTTTAAAGTAAATATAAAGTAAAGCTTATATTTAGCTATTATATATTTTAGCTAAAACTAATATATTTCTACTATAGTATATTTATAATACTAATAGTTCTTTTATTTTAAAACTAAGGCTTTAATTAATAAAGGTTTTATAAAGTAATTATATAATTAATTTATAAATAATATATATTTAAAGTAGTTATTTACTTAAAGTAAATAGCTTTAATAGTAGTAAAGATAGTAGTAAAATTAATTTACTATTATTATATAAATAGTATATATTTTATTTATTATTTTATTTCTTTTAATTCTTTTATAAAAGCTAAAGAATTAAAAGTTTAAATATAAATTAATTAAAGCTATTACTATTTTAATTTTAATAAAAAACTAAAGTATAGCTTTAAATACTTTAATAATTATTTTAAAGTATTTTAACTATTTAAAAATAAATACTTTAATAATATCTTTTACTTTATTATTAATTTCTATAAAGATATAGTATAATACTATATTATATATAATTATATTTTAAATTACTTATATATAAAGGAGGTAGGTATTATTAAATAAATAACTTTATATAAATATTATTAATATTATTAATATAAATTATTACTACTTTAATTTTACCTTAACCTTTTTTTAAAATATTTATTAATATAGCTTTTAATAAATTTAAACTTTAAAGAACTAAGTTAATTAAATAAATTATATTATAGTAATATTAAGTTAAATTAATATTATAATTATAATATACTTTTAAATAAAATAAATTAGTTTACTTTTTTAAAAATAGAAATTAAAATTAAACTTAAAGAACTACTTTTAATAAATACTTTATATATCTTTAAATTATTTTTATATCTTTTTTACTATATATTTATAAATAAAGATATTTATATTATTAAAGAAGCTAAAAATAAATATAAATTATATAATTTAAAGCTTTTAATATAAAGATATAATATAAAGTAAAAAAAAAATAAAAAAAATTAATAACCTTTATAAAACCTTAGTAGTAATAAATAAAGCTTTTATTAATTAATTATTAAAAAAGAAGTAAGTAATATAATTAATAATAAAAACTTAAGTTTATATTATTATTTAAGTAAGTATATTAAAGAATAAAAAAATATAGAAAAGTTAATAGTAATAAATAGTATTAAAAGCTATAAATATATTAAGTTAAAGTAATAATATAATTTTACTATAATATTATATTATTTTTATTAATTCTATAAAAATATTAAAGGTAACTTTTATAAAGTAATTAGCTTTATTTTTTATTTAAAGGTTTAAAAGTGTACTTTTTAACTTAATTATTATAATAAATTAAGATATTACTACTACTTTTAATATTTTATTAATTATATTAAAAAGTAAAATTAAATACTATACCTTAGCTTATTATTATTTAATTAGTGTTCTTTTTAGTTTATAAAAAATAATAACTTTAGCCCTTTAATATAGTTTAAATAATATTTAATATAGTAGCATTTATTTAATAAATAAATTAGTATTTTTATAAAGGGTTTTTTATAAACTTTAAGGAATTTAATTAAAAAGTTATTAATATTTAATGCTTTTTAATTAATAAAGCCTTTAATAATATTATAGATTTTATTAATATTAAAGCAGTCTTTTAATAAAAATATAGTATTATTAAGCTAAAAGTTAAGATTATTAAAGATATTAATAAATTAAGCTATATAAAAAATAAAAAAGTATTTTATAAAAGTAATAGCTTTATTTTAATAAAAAAAAGTAATAGTAGTGTTTAAGCTATTTCTTTAAAGAAGGTTAAGTATATATTATTATTTTAAAGGGAGTTTACTTTAAAGTTATATTTAATATTTAAGTTTTTAAAAGTTACTTTAATAAATAAAAGTAATATAAACTATAGCTTATTAAAAACTATATTATTTTTTATAAATAATTTAAAATTATATTTAAGCTACTTTAGTTATAAGTTATTAATTAGCTTTAATTTATAATAATTACTATTATTATAGCGCTTTTTTTATATTTTATATTACTTACTTTATTTTATAGTTTTACTATAGATTTAATTTAAAGCTACTTTAAAGTTTATATAAAACTACTACTTATATTATTATTTAAAGCTTATTTATAATTTATTTAATATATATATTAATTTTATATAATATTAAAAGTAAGTCTTTAGATTTAATTAAATATATAGTAGCTTAATATTAAAGTAAGGTTAATATTAATATAAATATTTATTAATAAAATTATAATATTATTTTATAATATCTTTTACTTTAATTAAATAAAGTAAATAAAGGGGATTATATAGCTTTTTAAGTTAAGTATAAATTAGCTATAAAACTAAGTTAAATAAAAAATAATTACTTATACTTTTTTTAATAATTAAATTTAATAGTATTTTCTTTAATATAATATAATTAAACTAAGTTTAATATTAATATAAAAACACTATAATAAAGAGGAAAGGGAATATTTATAGATTATAATAATAAAGAAAGAAAAAAAAGAAAAGGTTAAGTAAGTTAAAGAAAGCTCTTTTTATAGCTAAAAGACCCCCTCTCTCCCTTTATAGTAGCTAATAAATAGCTAGCTATTAAACTATATAGCCTTTATAGTGTTATATAAACCTTTATAAAAGCTAATAATTAACTTTTAATATTAAAGTAATAATTTATTAAATATAAAGTAATATTAAATTAAGGTTTAACTTAAGTATTAAAGGTAATATATTACTTTCTTTAATACTATACTATATTATTATTATTAAACCCTTAACCCTTTATTATATTATTTTAATATTATTAACTATACTATATACTCTTTAATAATATTAATTAAAATAAGCTAGCTATATATTAACTTTTATAGTAAATAACTACTTAAGGCTATATTAACTTTAAAGTAGTTACTTTATAGTAATATATAGGTTTTTCTCTTTACTTTAAAGTTTTCTTTATATAAATTAAGTAATAAAGGTACTAAATACTAAGTTAGAAACAGCTTAGCTAGCGTAAATAAATAATAATAATATAATAAGTATTAAGATTTTATTTAACTTTAATTTAAACTCTTTTTTAATTTTATTTATTTAATTATTTATAGTTAATTTAATTAATTCCTTTTTCTTTTAAATAAACATTATATTAATTTATATAACTTATTTTTTAATATTAATTAAATTTAATTAAACTTAATTTATAACTTATATAATAACTATAATATCTTTAAAATAATATTAAATATTTATTTTACTAAAACTATAGCTATAGTTAAAAAAAGCTTATATTTAATATATAAAAGGTATATTTAAAATAATAGAAATTAAGACTATATTAAGTGCTATATAAAAATATATAGATATTTATATATTTTTTAAATAAAGCTTAACTTAAACCTTACTTAATAAATTAATAATATTATTTATATATAATATACTATTAACTTTAGTTTTTATTAAATAAATAGTAAGTTCTATTTTTTATATAGTTTTTTTAATAATAAAATTACTTTATAATTCTATATTAAGTAAAGCTTTTAAAAGAGAGCCTTTAAAATCCTTTAATTATATTTATAAATAAAGTAATTCTTATTATTACACTTAAATAAATTATATTATAAAACTTTTAAATACTTAAGTTTATATTAATTAAATTACTATTTATTTAATTAAATAATCCTTTATTTAAAATAAAGAGGTTTACTTTAAAAGTTTTTTATTTAAAGTTTAATTTTAACCTTTATTATAAAGCTACTTAAATAGCTATATTAATTTTAATATTAAACTTTATTATTAGTTATAAGTTAAAACTATTATTTACTTTAAATTCTTTAGTTTCTCCTTATTTGATTAATTCTATTATTATTTAAATTATTTAATTAAGGATTTAATAATTAAATAATTAATTAATTTTAATTCATTAATACTTATATAGTTATATTAACTTAATTAATTTTATAAAGCTATTATAAATATAAATTTCTTAAATACCTTTTATATATACTATATATTTATTAGTAATTAATTTAAGTAATTATAAAAAGAGCTTAAAAAGATTTTATAAGCTTATACTTACTTTCTTAATTAATACTTCTTTATAAAGTTAATTAATAAATTACTATTAAAGGGTTTCTTTTTTATAATTAATAATACCTTTTTAGTTATAAATTTAAATATAATAAATATAAAGTATTTCTTTATAGTTAGCTTATTAATAAATTCTTTAATATAAGCTTTTTTTAAAGTATTTATATTAATAATAGCTATTAATTATAAAGATTTACTTTTTAAGCTTAATTTACTTTACCTTTATAATATAATTATATTTATTTAAAGTAGTTTATCTTTAATTAAAATCTTTATAATAGTTAGCCTTTAACTTTTTAAATAATATATAAAAAGATTAAGCCTTTTAATAATATTTTAAAATATCTTTTTTTTTATTAATTAATATTATTTAATATTTCTTAATACCTTTATTAAGGCTTTTAACTTTAAAAAGGAGATAATTAATTATATAGTCTTTAAAGTATTATATTTAAAAGACTATAAATTTATATATATAGCTTTTTAACTATAGAAATAATTTATATAAAACTAATAAAATTTAATACTTTATAAAACTATTATTAATAGTAAAAATTTAAGCTTAAAAGTTATATTAAATAAAGCTAATCTTTTAATTTTAATTTAAGTATTTATATTTATTTAAGTAGTGTCCTTCTTTATTATAGTAAAAGTAATATATAAAGCTTTATTTTTTATTACTTTTAAAGGTATTTAGTTAAATATTTTTAATTTCCTTTAAATCCTAAATTTATATTAAATTCTATAATAATTAAGGCTATAAATAAAGCTTTTTTTTAATATATTTTAAAAGATTAAATAAATTACCTTAATTATAGAGTATAGCTATTTAAAAAAAAATTTTTTTACTAAGCTATTAATTTACTTTTTATATATTATATTTTTAATAATACTTTATTAAAAAAAATTAGTAGTTTTTAATTAAAATATAGTAAGGTTTTTTATAAAAGTATTAATTTTTTAAATAAAAATAAACTAGATTTTTTTATAATAATTAAATAGTCTAACCCTTTAGTAAATTATTATTTTATAAATTAAATTATAGTTCTTTAGCTAAAATATAATATAATATATTTATTTAGTTTTTTTATAATACTTTATATTTACTTTTAATAAATTCTTTATACTTTATATTTTATTTATTTATAAAGTTAATAATAAACTTATTAAAAATAGCTTTTTATATATTAATAAACTATAAAGATAATAGCTTTTAATTTTTAAAAAAAGCTTTAATTATAATAGCTTTATATTTTTAAAGCTAAAAGTAAGTTTTTAAGTAAGTTTAAGGTTATTTTATATTAATATTTTTAAGTTAATAAATAATATCTTTAATTTACTTTTAAAGTATAGCTTAAAACTAAACTATAAGCCTTTCTTTAACTTTCTTTTAAATATATATAGTTATAAAAGGTTTAATATTAATATAAAAACTTAAGTTAACCTTTTTTTTAAACTTTTAATATTATTTTTTTTTATAATTCTTAAAGTTTATATTTTAACTTTAAAGTTTTTAAAAAAGTTAGCTATATTTTTATTATTAAATTAATTTATATTAAAATTACTTTAAAGATTTATAAAGGTATTTTATTTATTAATAATCTCTTTAAATAACTTTATAAAGGCTTTAAGTTTAATACCTTTAATATTTTTAACTTTATTAAAAAAGAATATATTAAATAAAGTAAAAGGTTTAATTAATAAAGGTTTAATTAATAAAGGTTTAAAGAAAACTTAAATAAAGAGAATATTTTTAATTAAAAAGTTAAAGAAAAAAAAGAAAAGCTATTTTTTAAAAATAATATTATTAAATATAAAAAAGGAAAATAATTAAAATAATAAATTAAAAGCTTTTATTTATAGTAAAGTAAAATTAAAGAAGTTAATTAATTTTTAAAGGGATTTAATATATTAAAGAAAGTTATTTATTTTAATAATACTATATATAAAAACTAAAAAAAATTAAATAAAACTCTAAAAAATAAAAGAAATAAGTGTAATATTTATTATAATAAATAAGAATTCTATTATATTAAATATAATTAATTAGTCTATAGCTTTATTCCCTTTAAGAAGTAAAAAAGTAAATAATTTAATAGCTATTTAATACTTAAAGAGCTTTTTTATAATATTAACGCTATATTTAATATTTTTACTAGTAGTTAGCTTTAAATTAATAGGCTATAAAATAAAATTTAAAGCAGCTTTATATTATAAGTATTTAAAGATATCTTAGCCTTTATAATTAAATAATTAATAATATTTAAATTATTTTTTAGTTATTTTATTATTATAGTTTTATAAGTTTAGTTAAATATAATATAGTCTCTTTTAAAAGTAAGGCCTTATATTTAGTAATATTAAATAGTTTAAATAATAGCTTAAAAGTGCCTTTTATTAGCTTAATTCCTTATATTTAGCTTTTAAAAATATTTACTTAAATAAAACTACTATTTATAATAGCTTAAAAAAGAGAGAATAATATATATAAAGAGGTTATATACTTTAATAAATTAAAGGTATTATAAAAGTGCTATAACTATAACTATACTATTAAAATAATTAAAGTTAGTTTTATTAATAAGTTGTTAAATTAATTAAATAGTTTAAAGTTAAAGATATTAAGAAAAATAAAGATATTATAATAAATTAACTTTAGTACATATACACTAAAGGGGGATACTATAGTAGTAGCTAGGCTTAAATTAATTAATTAATTAAATTAAGTATATATAAAAACTTATAATAGCGGCCTTTAGTCTTCTAAGCTATTTAAGAAAACAGGACCTCTTTATACCTCTTAATTAATTAATCCTTACTGCGTTAAAGGCTCTTTTCCTTTTTCTTCCTTTATAGTTGCATTAGGTTAATTTCTAACTGCATCCTATTATATATTTCTATTAACCCTTCGGCCTAATATAGTAGACTGTACAGCCCTTAGACCACTGCATTACTTATAAATATATAGAAAAACTCTAATAAGCAGCAAAAACGGATGTAAAGGCTATTTAGTTATATAGCCTTTACTAAGAATTATACTTTAAATGCAAGCTAATTTATATAGATACTTAAAAATTACTATTATGTTTTAGGCTTAAGACAGTATTATCTCTTTAATGCTAAGAGGGCTACACTTAGGTACCCTCTACTTTTATTAAACAGCTAATTAGCTTAACTAATAAAGTTATAATATTTACTAATTAATTATAATTTAAAATATACTTTTAAGTTAAAGATATAGTAAATAAATAAAGAATATTGATTTATTTACTTATAAAGCCTAAACTGCTTCTATAATAATTACTAATATTAATAGTATTTATATAGTTATTATATTAAGTAGCGATTAATAGTGTAAGGACCTAAGAGGTATAAGAACAATAGCATAAATACGCTAATGCTTAGTTCATTACTTAAGCTTAATAAGCCATCAGTAGTTTATATTTATTTATTTATTTATTTATTTATTTATTTATTTATTTATTTATTTATTTATTTATTTATTTATTTATTTATTTATTTATTTATTTATTTATTTATTTAT
>SRPY01000262.1:0-38675 GCA_018360145.1 Claviceps africana | reverse complement strand
CCTTTTTTTTTTTTTTTTTTTTTTTCCCCTCCTTTCCCCCCCCCCCTCTTCTCTAGTCTCTCGTCCTTGATTACCTTGTTCCTTGATCGTCTGCAATGGTTAGGTCGGTGTTTGTCGCTAGGCAGGATAATATTGTGCCTTTTTGTTTGTATGGTTCGTCGAGGGATTCGTTCAATGTCATTCGTCAATGAAAGTCGGTGGGAAGAAACCGTCTGACGAATCGCGTCATTTTCCGAAACGCGACGCCGTTTTCCTTGGATGCTTTGCTGCAGCGAATATTCGTGTTAACGAGAGTTGAGCGTGGTAATAAAGAAGAAGAAGAAGAAGAAGAAGAAGAAGAAGAAGAAGAAGAAGAAGAAGACGCTTCTGGGGAAATGGCCGATGCTTTTCGACAAAAACAAAACTTTAAAAAACCTTTCGCTTGCTTGGCAGATGACGCAGGTCGGAGTCGATGAAATGATCAAAAGTACTCGTACAAGCCTGGCCTCTCTTCCCGGCGACTGAGCACACGTGATGATGCAATGGCTTGCTCACGGAGGCGTCCTGTACGATATAACAAAGGTAACCCGTTAGCTGTGGAGACCTTGCCTCTCGCACAAATAACGTGCTCGGAAACGTACGTGTAGATGCCCAGGTATGTCACTGCATTTTCCCAAGTAGCCCTTCCACCTCGAAAGTCGCGGAGGAGAAATGACACATACACATCAATGATGTCACGCAGATCCGACACCAGGCCGTGATTAGCTGGGAGACAAACTAGGTCGACGGAAGGGGGCGCCACTACGCCACAAGGGGCGCACTACTCTACGAGCGCAAGGGATGGACAGACGACGAGAATTCCGATGTACGAAAGGGATAGGACAACCGAATTCTGGTATTACTTGAGCGGGAACTATACTAAAAGGAGTGATATGCACTAGTGCTTGCCTTACAGGGTAATCGTGATGTTCTTCGTGGTGCTGTGTGTGTTCCAGCTAAGCTCCCTCGCTAGAGAGGGGGAATGTCGCTGTAAAAGGAGACCTATCAGCGCTAATTAATGCACTAATGTGATCACATCCGTTATTTTAGTGCAACATGGAAGGTGTGGTGGAGCTCTAGCCCCCTAATTCCCCCATCAAGGTGTTCTCCGCGAAAAGACTCTGGCTGTGGAACCCATCGACCTTGACCTCTCATACACTCGAGCACCGTATTGTCACCTTTGCGCAGTCTTTCTCCCGTCACCTCATGGAGCGTCGCGTAACTGGCGTGTGAGATGTAGCATGTAACGTATACATGCGTGCAAAATTGTCCCGTACCATGCTTAGCAGTCGGGCACAGGGGACCTCGTTTGTGGCTGCCAGGAGGATTGCAGCAAATAGAGTGCTCTTGCCAAAGTGTACCTTGTCCTTCAGAATGCCGTTGACGCGTTTTTTTGCCTCTGGGATCCCCGACTATGCTTGTGCAATTGTCCTGATTGGCTTCATCGCCACCCTCATGTGCATTCTATGCATGTGGATGCTACGGATTGCCTACGCGATGAAAACCTAATGGCATCGGCAATGGATTTATGCGGGAACTTCCAAGCGAGTAAAAGGAGACCATGTCGTGCTTAATCCCACGATGCTGCCAATGCCTTACGCTCTCTCAGTTTCGCTCCTCCCCTCAAAGTTTATTCGAGTTTCTTCACCCGTTGAATCTACAGAGATAAGGCAATTAATCAACTTTTATCGGGAAGAGTTCCGGATTTAAAGGTATTTGAAGCCTTATCTAATCTCCCGAGGGATATGCATATGTATATAAATATTATATAATAGCCCACTATCCTTGCTGTATTATAAGGGCCCCTACTAGCAGTTATAGATGCGCATACGTGTATCGATCTGCTAGGAAAAGGGGCTTGTCGCTCTGTAAACATAATACTCGGGGAGATATACATATCTGCGGGAAATAAACAACGTTGTGCGCCCCTCCCCCAATCGTTTGCACAAGTAAGGTTATACCTGAAACTTTCCGTGTCGTCCTTTTTACCAGAATGACGAGAAGGAGAAGAGGATCGAGAAGAAGAAGAAGAAGATAAGAAAGCGGATAAATCTTTGTAGAGCACTTCGCTAGGAATTCCATTTAAAGGCCCGCGTACGACCGTACAGCAGAGAATTCTAATCATCCACAGTCAACATCTTCTTTGCTCATAAACATCATCTTCGTTGCTCACAAACAATCACCATGCAGTACACTGCACTTCTTCTCGCCGCCGCCACGGCCGTCTCTGCCGCAGCACTCGAACCCAGACTCATCTTCAAGGCGTGGTGCGGCACTCCCATTGCGCCTTCTCCCGACTGCTCGGGATCTACCACCTACTGCGTAAATATCTAGTATCTTATAAAGCTATACGCTTCAGTACAAGGGAAGCAATGCTTTTTGCCCAATACTAACTATCTCGCAGTGCTCCCGAACCGAGGGGGGATATTTCAGGTTCCAGCGCACCCTTTTTATTACTTACAAGGTGCCGTGCTCGGCGGAAAACAAGTCGGGCCTCGTCTACTGCGGCTAGGCGAGATGGGAGTTGTTTCTATAACAAATGTTTTTCGTTTCTACGTCTACGGAGGTGACGGAGGGGGTTCTGATTTCTGGCAAAGAGTTCTCCGACTGTCTATAGTGTACAGTAGGCGGGCAATTCCCGAACAATGTACCCCGAATTTATATGGCACAGTGTTAAGATGATCTGCGCCGACTCTACAATACATTGAACACCATGCATATGTGTATCGTGAGCTGAGCTGGGAACTTTTGCCTTGCCCTCTTGTTGGCAATTGCTCGCGGCTACTCACAATTGGCGGGGTTAGGTTTTTGGTCGCAGAGGAACTGCACCATCTCAATAGACTTGAAGGATGGAGCCGTGTCCTCCTTGGCTGGAACCTCCAAGTCTCGTCGGCCAGCCGCTGAAGAGCATTTCATTTCACTAACCAAGTACTGCGGCACCACCAACTGCATCGGCCGGGTGCTCGGCTTCGGCGCCGCTGGCATGTATATATTATACATACATAGAATACTTGCGCTTCGAACTGCGGGGTCTCCGCGAGACCGATCCACGTTTTACTATGCATTTTCTATTCCGCCCGAGCTGGCTCCTGGGAGACCCGGCGCTCGCGATTCTGGCAAAAATGGGGCCTAATTATGTATATGTATAGGACATTGTATACAACCGACCTTTGCCCTACCCGTCGTCTCATTGCGTTCTCTCCATCTTCTAGGCTGCTAGGCCTTGCACTTATGCGCAGTAGACCTGTGAATTACCTCCGCAACTCGATTCTGCTCTAGAAACAGGCCAACGTTGGACGTCAAAACCATCCCCTTGATAACCTCGGCACTGTAGTAAAGTCGGCTATTAGTCTCTATCGATATCTTCTTCAAGAAGATTCATTCTTACACAGTAGGGAGTAAACCCCTCGCATACATCCCCGGCATCAGCGGGTGGGCTGGCCTGGCACCAGAGTGAAGTGGTCAATCTACTTTCAACCGCGGCAGCAGAGGCGGCCGTCGCAGCGGCGAAAAGAAAGGCAAAATGTTTCATGTTGATTGTTTGTGATGGGAATGCAGAGAAGTGATTTGACTGATGTTTGGTTTCTTTCTTCTTCACCGCTTGCAGTCTTTCCTTTTATAGTTCTTCGCAGCGCCTGGTGCTCAGGCTCAGTATTTGTTGCCGTAGAAGGGTGCCCAACAGCGCTAATAAATGTCATGCGTAGTGCAACAGTACTTCTACGTAGAGGTCGCCCCGCTGCGCCTTACTCGTGCTGCTGTCTAGGATGGGATTACCATGTGCACTTTAGGCAAAATGCACCCCTTTCCGGGAATACCCGATGAGATACGAGGAGTCCAGGTCCCGCCCGAGCCCCTATCCTTGGGGTGGCGCCGGCTACATGTGTTGGCCAGACGGAGGTTACTTTGAGAAAGGGAGCTATTAAATGGCACCCATGATTTAATAACTCGGCACCCATGTTGTGGCACAGGCGGGGCTAAGACAGGCGATACCGGCCGCCTATATAAATTTATATTATAACTACATAATTATTATCTATTTAATTTATTCTATTATCACTTATATAACATTCTATTAACTAAAGCTATTAATAACCTCCTAATAAGCCTAATATATTTAATTTCTACCGCTAGCTTTATTTAAATTCTTTATAATTATAATTCTACTATATAATCCACTAATTAATTAATCTTTACTAATATATTAAAATGTTTAACTCCTAATTTTTATTATATAAAGTATCTTAAAACCTCTATTAGCTTTTAAAGAGGTCTTTTTATAGTATTACTGCTATATTTATATTATTAAAGGCATTTTTAAGTACCTTTATAAAGGGATTTTTATAATTATTAAAGAATGCTTTATTATTATTAGTAATATCTTTATTATATAATAGCGCCTTTATATAAGCTTATAAATAAGCTATTTTAAGCTTATAAAAATTATTAACTTTTAATTTCTTTATCTTTAAAGAGGTTATAAATTTTTATATTAAATTAATTATAATAAACACTATTAAAAGTAGTATTTAAAATACTTTATAATACTTTTATACCTTTACTTTTTTAAGTATTTAAGTCTTTTTAAATTAAAAAAGCTTATAATAAATACTTTAACTAACTTTTTTAAAATTAAATAACCCTTTTAGCTAGCCTTTAATTTAAATTATAAAGAAATTAAAAGGTCTTTAAATAAAAGGCTTATTTTTAAAGCCTTTAAGTTTATAATAGTAATATTAATAAAGATTAATTTCTTTAAGCTAAATAAGCTATTTACTAAGATATTTTTAAGTAATTTAATATTAATATAGTAGCTTAAATACTATAATATTTTTATAAAAATAGTAAGGTATTATAAATATAATAGGCTTATTAAGGTTTAGCTTACACTTTTCTTTTATAATTTACTATAATATATAAAAAGAAACTTAATTATAAATTAATTAATAAAAAGGTTTTTAAATTAAATTAAAGAGCTTATAATACTTTAAAGTATATAAATTTTAAATTTTAACTCTTTAATAAACTTAAAAGTGTATAAGCTTATAAAAAACTATATTTAAATTACTTATATTTATAATAGATCTAAGCTGCTAGCTTAGATGTATAGTGGTAATAGTAAGGGAAGCGTTATAGAGCTATAACAGGACTGTTACAGTTCTATAAAGATAACTTAGTAGGACTATTAAAATTCTATAAAGAAGACTTAATAAAGCTAAATAAAACCTTAAGTATTTACTTAAGTAAATACCTATATAAACTAAAATAATTTCTTTTTACTCTTTACTCTTTATTAAAGAAGAGTAAAATTAATATAAACTTTATTAATATTAAAAAGTAATATACCTTTAGGCTAGTTTATAATATATATTAATCTTTACTCTTTTTAACTTAATTATTATAAATTAATAATAAAATTAATTAAAAATAAAATAGAAATACTTTAAAGGACTATAAATATCCTTTATAGTACTATAGAAGCTATACTAACTTTAAAAGCTAATAATATAGTAAATAATATAGTTAGAATTACTATAAAGAGTAGTATTAATAATTTTTTAATTCTTTACTTTAGTAGTAATAGAGACTACCTTTAAATTAATTATAAAAAAACTAAAATATAAACCTCTTTTTATAAAAAAACTCTTTAATAGAAACTAAAATTTATTTAAAATATAAAAGCGTTTTATAGTTTATAAACTTAATATAAATTAAAACTTTATTAGCACTAATTATAATTAATAGTTCTATATTTATTAATACCTTTTATTTAAAGTTTAAAATAAAGTCTTAGCTTTTTTTAAAGTTAGTGTAAATTTTACTTATAACTTAGCTTATTTTTTTAACTACTTTAGCTTTATATTTTTAAACCTTTATTAATAAAAGCGTATAATTATAGAACTAAATTAACTATATTAATACTTAAAAAAATAATTTTTAAACTTTTATATTTAATTTAAATAAAAGTTAGCTTTAGCTAAGGAATTAAAATAGGTAAATATAGTAAAGCTTATTAAGCTTTACTTAACGCTTAATAAATATATATATAACTATTATATTAGCTATAATATATTTTATATTAACTATATTAATATAGTAATACACTATTAAAGTATTACCTTTAATATTAACTTTTATTAATTTAAGGAGAAGTTTTATACTACTTATTAAATAAAATTATTTTAAAATTATAATAGTAATATTAAAATAATAGACATTAATATAATAAGTTTTTAATTTACTTTTATAAAGCTTAAAGGTAAAAGCTAATAAAGCTTTAGCTTTAAAAAATTAATAGCTTAAGCTATATAGATTTCTATAGCTAAAATATAGTATTACTATAAAGTAAGCTAATGCCTTTAGTATAGCTTAGTCTTTTATATAATAGTTAAATACTTCTTTTTTTAAGTAAAGTATTTATAAAAGAAATTTAAAGTTCACTTTACTATAATAATAAAAAAGAACTTTATTAAAGCTTTAAATATATTAAGCTTAAAAAATAACTCCCCTTTTAAGTAAGCTTTATTAAAGGGGATAAATATATTTAAAACTACTTTATATTTATTATAAATAATACTACTTTAAATTATTAAGAAATTAAATTAAATATAAAGATAAAACCCTTCTTTTTTCCCTTTTTTTATAATAATTTATTATTTATTTTAATATAAGTAAATAATAGTTATAATAGTTTTATAGCTATAAATAAAAAAATAGTGTAATAACTTAGCCTTATATAAATAGCCTTACCTTAACTATATATTATAACTATAGTAATTAAAGCTATTAATATACTACTTTTTAATAAATAAACTATTTATTAAATATACTACTTTATTTAGTTTTAAATAAATATAAATAGCTAAATATTTTTAGTAGTAGCTTATATTATTTTAAGCTTAATTTAAAACTATATTTTAAGCACTTTATAGCTTATTTAAAATAATATTAAACTCTATATAGCTTAAAACTAATTAGTAGTTTAAGGTAAAAATAATTTAATAATTAAACCTTTTTCTATAAAATATATAAATAGACTTACTATTATTATTTTAAAATTAATTTATATAGCTATAGTGTAGTAAGCTATTAAGGCTTATAAAAATATATAATTTTTAATTATAAGCTAAAAAGAAATTAATTTTATTCTCTCTCTCTTTATAGTAATATCCTTTAAACTAAACTTAATATTAATTCTTTTACTAAAACTCTATAACTTTATAGATTTATTTTAAAAAAATAAGGCTAGTGCCCTTTCTTTATATTAAAGATATATAAATTATTATATATACTTTAAGCTAGGCTTAAATAGTATACCTTTAGAACTTTTATAGGCCCCTTTATATAATATATTTTAGAATTAACTACTAAAAATCTATAAATAAATTATTAACCTTATAAATAAAGGTTAAATATAAATCTTATTCTTTATAGCTATAGTATTAATACTTTTAATTTAAAAGGCTAGGGATAGTTAGTGGTTTTATATAAATTAATATATATTTAATAAAGTAATAAACTAAAATTATTATTCCCTTTCTTTAATAAAAAAAATACTTTACTTACTTTTTAAAGCCTATTAATTTATAAAATTAAATATTTAAGCTACTTTTTACTGCCTTTAAGTTATAAAAGGCTATAAGTATTTTATAGTATTTTAAACTTAATTTAGACTTTTTAAATAATTAGTTTACTTATTTAGCTTTATAAAGGCCTTAGCTATATTTTAATAATATATTAATAAGGCTTTAAAGGACGCCTTAAAAGTATATACTATAGTATACTTAAATAATATTTTAATTTATATTAGTAACTCCTAAAAAGATTATATATAATATATATAAAAGGTCCTCTATTATTTTTAAAAGGTAGGCTTTAACCTTAATATTATTAAGTATAGTTTTAAAGTTATTAAAGTAAAATACTTAAGATTTATTATTAAAGTAAAATAAGTAATATACCTTAATTTAAAGAAAATTATAGCTATTTAGTAGTAAAAGGCTTTAATATAAATTAAAAGAGTATAAAGCTTTTTAGAATTTATAAACTTTTATTAAAACTTTATTACTAATTTTTTAAGCTTAATAAGGCCTTTTTTTTAACTTATATAAAAGAGTATACTATTTATTTAGTTTAATAAATATAATATATTATTTTAAAAGCTTAAAAATATATTTATTTTCTCTTTAATATTTACTTAATAAAACTTTAAAAGGGATATAGTAGTAAAGGTAAATGCCTTTAAAAAGGCCTTTAAAGGATACCTTTTTTAATATAATAAAGAGGGTATACTTTATTTAATAGTATACTACTTAACTTAACTTTTTAAAGCTAAATAAAACTATACTATTTATAATAAAGAGCTATTAAGTATTATTTCTTACTTTAAGGCTTAGTTTATAAAGCTTTAAAGTGTCTTTAACCCCTTTATAGTCTTTATAAATTATAAAAACTTAAAATACTTTACAGTACTTTATATAATATTTAAATATTAAGTAAAATAAGTAAACTTATTATCTCTTTTTAATTATAAGCTTTAATATAAACTTAATACTTAAGCCTCTTAACTTAATATCCTTTTATATTATAAATAAAATAAATTTAAATCCCCTTTAAAACATTATTTCTTTATAGCCTTAATATATATTAATAATATCTTAGCCTACATTAATATTAACGCTAAGTAAGGTTTAACTAAGGCTTTAAAGATATATTCCCTTTATATAAGCCTGCCTTTAGGTTTATTAATCTTTTTAAATACTTACTTATATAATTTATAGAATTAAGTAATTACTATAAACTTTTCTTATTTACTTAAGTAGTATATAGTTTAATAAAAAAAATAGTAATTCTTTAATATAATAAAAACTTAAATTTAAATTATAAATTATTAAATTAATATCTATAGCGCTTTATAGTTTTAAAGCTAGCTTTAAGTACTTACTTATTAGCTATTTATTATATTCTTTATTTAATATATATATAGTTTTTTATTACTTAGCTACGTAAGTAGAAATACTATATTTTAAGTATTTATTTAAAATTATTATTAAGAACACCTCTTTTAAAATATAACTTAGTTTATTTAAAACTATTACTATTATATTAATTATAAAAGTTACTAGCTTTATTAAGGCTTCTTTAAACTAATTTTAGTGCTAAACTATTATTAGTTCTAAATATTAATAGATTTTATAATAAACCTTTTAACTATAAATAAAATAGCGCTATAATACTTAATAGTTATTATAAATTAGTTATTTAAATTTATTTAGCTAAAAGCAATAACTACTATAGCTACTAAGGTATATATAAAATAATTTTATTTATATTAGTAGTGTTTCTATAAGTTCTTTAAGTAAATTATTTTAAACTAAGGCTAAGACTAAATAAGTGTGATAGATTCGAGCTAGTGGCTTGGAACCTAGATGTATAATAATATAGAAAGGGCTTATTAGCCTTATTAGGAAAGGATAAAGAATATATACCACCTATAGAGCCCTACTATACTTCTACTAAGACTATTTTTAGTAGGGCTCTATTAAGACTTTATTAAGTAAGTATATAAAGATTTAAAAGTATATAAATTAATAAAAGAAAAAGAGAGATAAAGGACTTTCTTTCTTTTTATAGTTAATAATAACTTTATTAATATTAAATTACAGTAGCTATTTAAGCTAGTTTATAATATTTATTAACTATTAATAAATATAGTAAAGTTAATATAAACTTAATAAATAATAATTATTAAAGTTAACTTAATAATATTTATAAACTACACTTTCTTTAGAAAATAGTTATATAATATAAGGCGTAATTAATAAAAATATACCTTTATATAGTAATAGTAAAGGCAGTAATATAGAGCGCTATATTTATAACCTCTATAATAACTATAGTCTTTATATTAAAATAGCTTAAATATAAACCACTCTTTATAGAGACACTATATAATAGTAATAAAGCCTCTTTTTAAGTATAGTAAAGCTTTATAGCTTATAAATTAAAGGCTAACTTAGACTTTATTAATATTAATTATAATAAATAATTTTTAATTTATTAAAACCTAAGCTTAAAAATATAAAAATATATTACCTTATTTTTTAAATTAAGGTATACCTTTAAGTATAACCTTTAACGCTTTCTTTAATAATTTAATAGTATATTTATAAACCTTTATTAAAAGAAATAAGTAGTTTTTAAACTAAATTAGCTTAAATAGTATATAAATAAGCATTTTAATAACTTTTATATTTATTTTAAGTAAAAGCTTATTTTTATTAAAGGTATTAATTAAGTAAATATAATAGAACTCTTTAAGCTATATACTATACTTAATAAATATATATATAACTATTATATAAACTATAATATCCTTTATAATAATTACTATAAAGCAGTTAAATATTACTATAGTATTACTTTAAATATTAACTTTTACTACTTAAAAGAATATATTAAAGCTTATGAATATAATTATTAAGTTGAAGACTATAAAAGGGACGTTTTTATAATTAATATTAATACTACTACCTTTAAAAATACTACCTTAAAGATAGGTAAAGGGCCTATAAAAAATAAAGCTTAAGGTAAAATACCTTACTAAATAAAGAGTAAATAAGCACTATAGATAAAATAAAATATTATTAAATAGTAGCATTAAATAAGCTAGTGTCTATATTATAATATAGTAAAATATTATATTTAAGGTTATAACCTTCTTTTTACTTATTATTTAAATAAAGTAGTTATTTAAGTATATAAAGTTTTTAATAAAGAAATAGTAAGTAAACCTTTTAAGTTTAATTTAAAAAAAAAGATATCTACTATTTAAGTCTTAATAGTAAGTATTAATTTAGTAATAAATTATATTACTAACTTTTTAATAACTTAATATATTTATATAAAGAAATAAAAGGCTACATAAAGAAACCACTATTCTTTCTACTTATTCTCTATAATAATACTATATTCTTTATTACTTAAGTTAATAGTAGTTATAATAGTTTTACTACTATAAGTAAATATATTATATAATACTTAAAACTTTAGTGTATTCCCTTTTCTATACTATATTAAGTTATTATAGTAATAAAAGCTACTTTAAAATAAAACTAAGCCCTTATAAAGCGCCTATATATTACTTACTTAATTTACTTTATAGCTAATATTAATAAATAGGTATTCTTTATTATAGCTTATATAATCCTAAGTTTTTTATATAATTATATCCTTAAATTACCTTAATTATTATAAAATAGAATTAAAATTTATATTACTTAACGCTATTTTATTATAAAAGTTTAATTAAGCCTTTAAATTTAGGCCTTAAATAGCTATTACACTTCTATTTTTATTATAGTAATATTAGGATTTATTTATATAGCCTTAGTATAATATATAGCTAAATTAAATATACTTATTACCTTTATAGTAATAAGTTTAAAAGAGATTAATACTATTTTATTAAATATAGTAAATAGCTTTATTTCTTTAAATAGTAATATTACTATATAGCTTTTACTTAAGTTATAAGATTTTATAAATATCTTTAATAAAGAGAAAGTAAGTGCTTTTTTACTATATTAAAGCTATTTAAATTACTATATATACTTATAAAATAACTTAAATAGCTTTACTTTAAAACTTTTATAAACGCTACTATATAATATACTTTATAATTAGCTTTTTAAAATTTAAAAATAAATTATAAACTTTATAAATAAAGGTTAAATTTAAGTATTATCCTCCTTAGCTATAATATTAGTTTTTTTTATTAAAAAGGTAGGTAAGGGATAGCGATTTTATATTAATTATTATACTTTAAATAAGGTTATAAACTAAAATTAATACCTATTACTATTAGTAAAGAAGACTTTATAATCCTTAATAAGGGCTAAGTAATTTATAAAGCTTAATATTTATATAGCTTTTTATTATTAATAAATAGTAGTAGGGGATAAACACTTTATAGCTTTTTATATATAATTTAACCTCTTTAAATAGCTTATCTATCCCTTTAGCTTAGCTAAAGCCTTAGCTATATTTTAATAATATATTAATAACGCCTTAAGTAATGCCTTTAAGCTATACACTACTACTTACTTTAATAATATCTTAATTTATATTAATAAGTCTTAAAAGGATTATATTTAATATATATAGAAGATTCTCTCTTACCTTTATAAAGTAGGCCTTTACCTTAATATTAATAAATAAACCTTTAATGTAAAAAAGGTAAAGTACTTAAGGTTTATTATTTATATAAAGTATAAACTTTATTTAAATTTAAAAAAAATTATAGCTATTTATAATTAAAAGGCCTTTATTAAAGTATAAAGGGTTTAAAGCTTTTTTAGTTTTATAAACTTTTACTAAGAATTTATAGCTAGCTTCTTTAATTTTATTAGCTTACTCTTTATATTTATTAAAAAAAGTGTATTATTTATTTAGTTAAAGAAATATAAAGCTACTTTTACTACTTTAAAAAATATATTTATTATATACTTAGTCTTAGTTTAATAAAATTTTAAAAAGAATACTATAGTTAAGGCTAATGCCTTAAAAGAGGTATTAAAGGGTTACCTATTTTAATATAATAAAGAAGGTATTTTATAATTAATAGCCTACTACTTAATCTACTTATTAAGCACTAAGTAGAACTATATAATTTATAATAAAAAACTATTAAATATTATCTCCTACCTTAAAGCTTAATTAGCTAAATTATATAATATAGCTTAACTATTTATAATTTTTATTAACTATAAGAACTTAAAGTACTTTATTAATTTATATAAAATATTAAAATAGTAAGTATAATAAATAGAAACACTAATGCTTTTTAACTTTTACCTCTATTACTACCTTAGCTTATAGAATACTAAACTAAACACCCTTTTATAATATAAATAAAATAAAAGCTATAACTTTATTAACCTTTAAAGCTTAGTTTACTTTATTTTAATTTCTATTATTAATATATAAAGAGAATATTGACTTAACTTTATTTAAAATTTTATTAAAACTTTTATAGCTACCTTAACCTTAATAGTATTACTATTTAAATATAAGCTATTTTTAAAGAAGTATATTAAAGACCTTTAAAACTAAGCCTTAATAATAGATTTAATTTACTATATAAAGCTATAAGCCTTATATAATAAAGTATAGCGTTTTCTATTTAAAGCTACTACTAAAGCTTAAATAAAAGATTATAGTATTAATACTTATAAAGCGCTGTTATTTTAAAGGTAACTATAGGTACTATAATATAAGCCCTTTATAACTATATTAATTTAGTATATATATAATTCTCCTTTACTAAAATATTTAAAAAAAATATAACCTTTTAGGCCCTTTATTATATAAAATAAAATATTTATTAATATAGTGTAGTATATTTATAACTGCTTTTATTATAAAGAATATAAAGGCTATAAGCTTTAATAAAGCTCCCTTTAGCTAATTTTAATACTAAACTATTATTAATTTTAAATTTTAGTTAATTTAATAATAAAGCTACCTACCTTTAATAACTAAGTACTGTAGTATTTTATAATTATTATAGATTATTTCTATAAATATATTTAGCTAAAAATAATAATAAATATAATAACTAAAGAGTATATTACTTAATTTCTATTTTATTAATAGCGTTTCTATAGCTTTCTTTATAGTATTATCTTTAACTATAGTTTAAATTAAATTAGCTTCTTTTAGTTTACTTTTTACTTTTTAATAAAGATTAAATAGTTACTCTTTACTACTTATTACCTTTAAATAAATAAAGATATAAAGTAAGTAAACTAAAAAGTATAGATAGCCCTTTATATAGTAATAAAAGTTTTATAATATAATTAGCTATTTTACCTTTTTATTTATTAATTAATATTAAATAACTATATATCTATAGTAATTAAAATAAGTGTAAATATAGTAACCTATAAATATAATATAGAACTTATTTAATGCCTATTAAAATTGCTTTAAAGCTATATATCTCTTAAAGGTTATATAGTTTAATTCTTTAAATATATTTAAAAGGGTATATAATTAGCTTAAATAGTAATTAACTTTACTTAATAATATTAGTAAAATACTTTAAATAAATTATAATACTTTATTAAACGCTTTTAAGTTAAGGATTTTATATAGCTTAATTTATAATATATTAAAACTAACTATTTTAATTATAAGCTTAATTAAATTATAGTAAAATACTATATCCTTAAAGTCTTTATATCTTTTACTATATACTTTAATATTTTAAGTAGTATTTATTTAGTTTTTTATATTAATTTTATTAAATATATAGTAAATTACTCTTTACCTTTTTAAATAGTTTAAAATATATACTTAAACCTACTTTTATTAGTATTTAAAAAGGATACTACCTTAGTAAAATATATAATTAAAGAGATCTTAATAGCTAAAAATGTCTAAGGTAAGGGCTAATAATATAATATTTTAATTAAATAAGTAAGCTATAAATAACTTATATAAAAGCCTTTAAAATTTATAGAGAATATAAAGGTATTAATATAATTTAAATTATAATAAAAAAATATATATTTTTATAATAAACTTATTATATAATAATAAAGTTTAATTTTATGTTTATTTAAAGGCTTATTTAAATTTAAATAAAATTTTATAATATATCTTGCTTTTACTTTATTTATTATTAATAACTATAATTATTAT
This sequence comes from Claviceps africana, assembly GCA_018360145.1. Lineage (NCBI taxonomy): Eukaryota > Fungi > Ascomycota > Sordariomycetes > Hypocreales > Clavicipitaceae > Claviceps > Claviceps africana. The sequence continues at coordinate 23,954 of SRPY01000262.1, read as the reverse complement.
CTTTATTAAACTCTTTCTCTTTATTATTTTCTTTATCCTTTATTTAATTTAATAATAAAGGTTACTATAAACTTTTATATTACCTTACCTTTTATATAAAAGGGAATAATAAAGGTATTTATATTATAAATATAGTAAATAAAGTATAAATAAATATTATTATTATAGTTTACTACTAGAATTAATATTAAATATATAAATAATATTAATAGCTAAAGCTATTATAAAAGAGTAAGTAGGTTTTAATTAAATATTATTAAAGTAGTAATATAATAATAAATATATATTATATAATACTATACTTAGCCTATATTAAATTAATAATACTAAAGATAAAGGTATAGAGGTTTTAAAATATATAAAGGTTAAATAAATTAAAGGCTAGTAGTAAAAGAGGGGTAAATTTAAGTATATTTAAATATATATATAGCGCTTAAAAAAAGGTATTATAAAAGGTAATAAATAATTATTATATTTTAAAATATATATATTTAATATACTTTAAGGACTATAAAGGGGTAGTTATATTATAAATAATACCTTTAATATAATATAAAGAGTAATTAATATAAAATATAATATTTTAAAGAGTAATAAGTTATTTTTTAATATTTTCTAAAGCGCTAAATAAAGGGATAGTAATATAGCTTATTATTAAAGTAGTATTTAAAGAGATAGGGATATTATTTAAAGAGGTAAAGGTTTTTAAAATATTAAATTAGCTACCTATACTTATTAAAGGCGCTAAAAGTATATAAATAAAGGGTAGCCTTTAAAGGGGTATATTAAGTATAATAAATAATATAGTTATAAAGGCTAAAGTAGAAGTAGTAGTAGTATTAACTATAAAAGTAATAAATATAATAGTAGTAATAGTAATAATAAAAATGCTTTTAACTTTTTAATTAAGTAATTATTATTATTAACACTAAAATAAGCGCTTTATTTACATTAAAAATATTTTCTTTAGCTAAATAAAGCTAGGTTTTAATTAAATATATTAAAATAGTATACTAAAAGTAGTAAAATAATAAAGATAGTTAATAGTAATACTATAATAAATGTTATAGTCTAGCCCGATTGGGCCATCGCAAGTGTCAGGCGCAGACGTAGTGTGGTTAGCACATCCTTTACCAGCTGCGTGCCAGCTACACTAGTAAGTAGCTAGGACAAAAGGATATATATTAATTAAAGTTACAGGTCTCTAGTTAATTAACACTTATATTGCCAGTTATATATAGGGCTTAGTAACCGCCGCTAGCTGCAGGCTAAGCTAGGCTAGGTTAAAGACCTAGCCTATTACATAGCTCCCTACTAGGGCCTTGTAACGCCCTACTAGCCCCACATACCTCTACCCTTTAAGCAATACCTACACATCCCCTAAGACCCACTTATTGCCTAATTAGGTCTTGTAAGCCCAAGCTAAGTCCCCGCTACGCCTATTATAACTATATACAGCTAGCGGGACTTAAACCTATAACTTAGAACTTTAATTAACTATTATAGTCTAGCCTAATTAAGCTATTGTAAGTGTTAGGCGTAGATATAGTGTAGTTAGCACATCCTTTGCTAGCTGTGTGCCAGCTACACTAATAAGTAGCTAAGACAAAAGGATATATATTAATTAGAGTTGCGGGTCTTTAGTTAATTAACACTTATATTGCCGGTCGTACGCAGGGCTTGGCAACCGCCGCCAGCTGCAGGCTAAGCTAGGCTAGGTCAAAGACCTAGCCCATCACAATAAATAGTATTTATTATATTATAAGTAAAATAGTATAATTATAAATTAATAGCTAACTATTTATACCTTTAATTATAAATATAATAGCGCTATTTATAGAATATATATAAGTTATCTTTAATTAAAAGGCAGTAAAGTATATTATTTATAGTAATATAAATAAAGTATAAGAGATATAGTAAGGTCTTTTATTAATAAATAGAAAACTACTTATTTTTAAAGTTACTTTAAATTAAGTACTCTTTTAATATATATAATAAATTCTTCTTTATAAAGATATTAATAAAAGTAAAGGTAAATATTTTATTAAAATATATTAAGTTAACTCTATATTTATATAAAATATATATATTACGTATATAAATATATAATAAATTAAATATTAAAATATAAAAAGTAAGCTATATTAATAAAGGTAATAATAAATTTATATATAAAGGGTAAGATAAGGAATAGTAATATAAAGTAATTATTAAAATAGTATTATAAAAAGGATATAAAGAATATTAAAAAAAAAAAATTAAAAATTAAGTAAGTAAAGGGTATACTATTAAAATAAAAGTTAGTAAAAAAGGGAGGGGATTTTAAAGGGGTTTTTATATTTACTATAGACCTTTAAAGTAATTATAAATAGAAGGCTATTTATTATTATTTTATTTTACTAATCTTCTATATAATAAGCATTAAGTATTTAAGCTATTAATATTACTTAACCTTTATTATCTTAACTATTGCTGATATTAAAATACTATTAAGCTAATAAAATCTTAAAGGCTAACGCTAATAGACTAACTAAGGTAAAGGGGGAGAGGTATATAGTATAGTAACTATAAATATATACTATAAAAATAAATATACTATAGCTAAAGGGTACGCTTTTAAAATACACTTCTTTTATTAATAAATTGCTTTATATATTTTACTTTAGTATAAATATATATATTATATTATTAGTAGTATAAGAGAGCGGCAATATAAAGGGCAAAAAGGGGGCTATATAATAGATTTAAGCTAATAGCTTAGATCTTAAATATATAATAATATAGAAAGGGCTTATTAGCTTTATTAAGAAAGGATAAGGGATATATATTACCTATAGAACCTTACTATACTTTTACTAAAACTATTCTTAGTAAAGCCCTACTAAAACTTTATTAAATAAGTGTATAAAAATTTAAAAGTATATAAATTAATAGAAAGAAGAGAGAGATAGAGGACTTCCCTTCTCTTTATAGTTAATAATAACTCTATTTACACTAGATTACAGTAGCTATCTAGGCTAGTCTATAATAATAAGCTAGTTTTAATTAACTCTTTACTCTTTAATAGATATAAAATAGCTTCTATTTATTATTTATTACCCTTAAATAGATAGAGATATAAAATAAACTAATTAAAAGGTTTAAGTAGTTTTATAAATTGTAATTAAGTTTTTTTAGTTTAATTAAGCTAACTACCTTTTAATATATTAATTAGCTTTAAATAACTAAACCTCTTTAGTTATTAAAGTAAGCGTTAATATAGCTATATATAGATTTAATATACTACTTATTAATTATATTCTAAATATATATTTAAGTTTAATTTTTATTAAAGGCTATACTATGTGATGGGCTAGGTCTTTGACCTAGCCTAGCTTAGCCTGCAGCTGGCGGCGGTTGCCAAGCCCTGCGTACGACCGGCAATATAAGTGTCAATTGACCAGAGACCTGCAACTCTGATTAATACGTATCCTTTTATCCTAGCTAACTAGTGCAGCTGGCACGCAGCTGGTAAAGGATGTGCTAACCCCACTATGTCTGCGCCTGACACTCGCGATGGCCCAATCGGGCTAGACCATAACATACTATATACTTTTTAAAATACCTTTAAAAGGGCACTATATTAATTTAGGTAGTAATTAATTTTACTTAATAATAGTAATAGAACTTAATTAACTACTTTTAGCGCTTAGTTAAGTATTTTATAATAAAAAATATAGTTTAGCTTAATCTTTAATATATTAAAATAAATAAGCTATTATAGAAATTAAATTAAGTAATAGTAAAGTACTATATCTTTAATATATTTATATTACTTACTATTAACTTTGATATTCTCTATAGTATTTACTTAGTTTTCTATATTAATCTCCTTAAGTATACTATTATTAATTTACTTTTATTATAAGTTTTTATTAATTTCTAGTTAAATTTAACTCTTTTTTTTTAAAGGATAATTTAAACTTTATTAAATATAAAGTAAAGGAGATCTTTATAATATACAATATATAAAGCTAAGGTAAATAGTAAAATATTTTAATTTATTAAAAGGGGTATATTTAGCTAACTTAAAAATTATTAAAAAACTTTAAAAATATAAAGGCACTCTTTTCTTATAAAGTATAATAGATAAGTATATAAATAAGTAATAAACTTAAGTTAATATAAATTTAAACTTTTAATTTATATATTAAAAATTAACTTTAAACTATTTTATAATTAAATCTTTTTACTACTTTTCTACCTTTATCCCTTTACTCTTCTATATTTTTTATATTCTTTATTATAATATAATATTAATAGTTAAAGGGCTAAGGTTATAATTTTAATAGCTTTTTATTAATTCTTCCTTAACTTCCTTTAGCTTTTTATATCTTTAGTTTTAAAGAGGTAAAGGTATTTAATATTATATAATTAAAGTTATATTTAAAGAACTTATTTAACATTAAAGAAAATAATAGTTAAAGTAATTTTAGCTTTAAAGACTCTTTACCTTTTTTTAATTTAATACTTTTTAATATATTAATAAAAAAATATATTACTTAGCTTTTAAAGTTAATTTAATAAAGAATAGTTTATAGTATAAATAAATATAAATATTTTTTAAAACTATTTTAAATTCTATTACTTTATTAAATAATTATAATATTTAAGGTAGAAATATAGTAAAGGTTAGTTTTATTTTATAATAAAGATATCTTAATATAAATATAAATAAGTAGTAGTTTTAAAGATAGTATAGGTATAATTAAAAATAAAAGTCTATTAAAATTCTAACCTTTATTTATAAAGTATAGGCACTTTAAAGGTTTTTTACTATATAATATAACGCTATAGCTACTTTATATATTATATACTTTTATTAAATACTTTTAAAGGGTAGTAAATAATATAGTAATAAATATTATAAAATATTAAAAAAATTTATAAGTAGCTTTATACTATAGGCTTTATATAGATTATATTTAATTAATATTTATATTAAATAAAAACTAGTTTATTTAATAAAAGAAATAAAGAGATAAATAAGCTTTAAAATAAAAAAGGTATAAGTAACTTTTAAAATAGCTATAGTATTTTTAAAATTAAAGGATAAAGGAGTATTAAAGAGGTTATAAAGGTAATACTTAAGTGCTATAATTAATATACTTACTTTCTCTTTAATCTTTACCTTTTACTTAATTAAGTAATAATATATTTTTATAGTAATATTAAAATAGTAATAATAATATTAAAGAATCTTTAGTATAAAATTTAAGTTTATTTTAATATTTTAAGTATATATAAAGCGTTTTAGCTTAGTAATAAAAAAAAGGTAAAGGTACTTTAGCTTTAATATTAAAGTACTAAAAATAGTATTAGCTTATACTTTAAAATTAATAAAGTAAGGATAGAATAGTTCTTTAAAGCCTTTATAAAATAGCTTTAATATATTTATAAAATTAATTTAAATAAATAATAAAGTAATAAAAGGTATTAAAAGTATCTACTTATTTATAGTAAGTAATATACTAGCTATAAAGGTAGAATATATTTAAAATAATTTTTAAAGAGTATTACTAGCCTTTTATATATATTAAGCGTTTAATATATATTAAATATTAAAGGATACTACTAATATATTATTTTAAGAAGTTATTACTTTAAACTTAATATTTAAAGAAGGGATAGGTAAAGCATTTAAAGGTAATACTTTGTGATGGATTCGAGCTGGTGGCTTAGATCCTGGATGCATAACAATGTGGGAAGGGCTTATCGGCCTTATCGGGAAAGGATAGGGGATATATACCACCTATAGGGCCCTACTACGCTTCTATTAAGACTGTTCTTAGTAGGGCCCTACTAGGACCCTATTAAGTAAGTATATAGAAATTTAGAAGTATATAAACTAGTAGGAGGAAGAGAGGGACAGAGAACTTCCCTTCTCCTTATAGTTAATAATAGCTCTATTAACGCTAGATTGCAGTAGCCATCTAGGCTAGTCTATAACATACTTTACTATAAATACTTTACTATATTAATAATATTATTTACTATTAAAGACTTACTATAATATTAATTATATTTTAAATAAATTTATATAAAGACTATGCTATATTTATTAAACACTTTAATAGCTTAAGTAAGGTAAAGTAATAATTTTAAAGTAAGGCTTTATACTATTACTAATAAAATAATTCCTTTTTAGTAGCTTTATAGCTATTATTTATATTACTAAAGGTAAATTATTAAAGTATTTTATAAAAACTACTTAAAGTAGCTATAGGCTTTTAAAATATACTTTAAAAACTACTTAAAGTAATAGTAGTATTTTTTTAAGATTTAAATTTAGTTTTACTTAAAGTATTTTAAAGTTTTTCTTTTTAAGCTATAATAATTTAAATATAAATATATTATTACTTATACTATTAAGCTATTTTAAAATACTTAAGGGTTAAAATTAGCTTTATTTTATTTATAGCTAAAGTTTTAATAGCTACCTTTTATTTAATTATTATAGTAATATTATAGTATATTTAATATAGTTTTAAATTAATAGTGTAGATTTATAACTTTTAATTATATTCTCTCTTTACTATAATATAAAGCTAATATAATTTTAATTAATTAGTTTTTAAAGGCTAATAGCTATACTTTTTATAAAATATTATATTATCTCTATATTAAATATAAATATTATCCTTCTTCTCTTTAATACTTTTAAAGGAATTTTTATAGAAATTTCCTTTTATAAAACTTCTATTAATATATTACTTAAGTAATAATAAAGAGAAAGGTATAAAAGCTTTAGTAGTAATTAATATAGTTTTTAAACCTTTACTTAAGTTATTATATCTTTTTTATAATATTTTTAAATAAAAAATAAAATATACCTTCTTTATAAATACTCTTAATTTAATAATAAAATAGTTTTAATATATATTAAAGAAATAGCTACTTTATTTATAAATTAATATTAAAAAAATAAAGTTTTATATTAATTTATTAATATAAATGCTTTAATAATATTATAAAATAGTAGTAAAGGGCTAAAGAAATAATAAAGATATAATATTAAAATAAATAACTTTAAGGAATATAAAGTAGGGAAAGATTATAATTATTAATAAAATAAGTAGTAAGGATTATAAAGGGCTTTTATTAAAAAGGAGTGTATTATATAATAATAAATATATTTATTTTTAACTTTTATTTATTTATTTACTTATTTATTATTATTAATATAAACTATATAATTAAGTAATATATAAAGAGTAAGGCTATAGTAAATAGCAGATCTATAAAATATAAGTAAAATAATATTATTCTATAACTATATTACTACTACTCCTTTAATATAATAATTTAGTAAGGGGCTATATAATAAATCTAAGCTACTAGCTTAAATATATAGTAGTAATAGTAAGGGAAGTATTATAAAGCTATAATAAAACTATTATAGTTTTATAAAAATAACTTAGTAAAACTATTATAATTTTATAAGGAAGACTTAATAAAGCTAAATAAAACTTTAAGCATTTACTTAAGTAAATGCCTATATAAACTAGAATAGTTTCTCTTTACTCTTCGCCCTCTTTTAAGGGGGGGTAAGATTAATATAAACTTTATTAACGTTAGAAAGCAGCACGCCTCTAAGCCAGTCTATGATAATATTACCTTAAAGCTACCTTTTAATAATAGTGTTTAAAGACTTTATTATAAATATTATAGTATATTTATAATAGTAATATTTATTTATAAAGTAATATATAATCTTTTACTTTTATAAATTTATTTATATATTATAAGTATATTTAATAATAGTTAATAAAAATATATTAAACTTAAAAAGCTTATTAGCTTATTTATAAATTTAGCCTTTATATTACTAAATATTAAGTTATTTTATACCTTTAAAAATATTATAAAAGTAAATATATAAATAGTTTAATAAAAAGCTTTATTAAATATAGCTTTTAAAAATACTACTTATAATATAAAAATATATTTATATTAATATATTATTAATAAAAAAAATATAGTATATTAATAAAGCTTTAATATTTATTAATAATATTAAGTATTATACAGTTATAGTCTATAATAATAATCTTTAGTTTAAAAATTTATTATAATATAAAAAGCTTATTAATTATATTTATTACTTAATTAAAATCTTTTTAAATTTTATTACTTATAAAGTATAAAGTAAATTAAAAGCTTTTCTTTAATTTTATAATTCTATAAATATTAAAAAAAGGAAAATTAAATTAAGTAGTTTTATATATATTATTATAAAGATAAATATTTAAGTTTTCTTTAAAGAGTTTAAAGCTTAAAATAAAAGTAATAATGAACTTAATAATTTACTTTTTAATACTTTATTTATTTTTATAATAATAATTAAAATTATTATAAAGTTAATTATAAAGCTATTTAACTTTAAATTAATTAATAAGCTTTTAAATTTAATACTTTTAAATAAAGTTATAAATATTAAATTAAATAAAGCCTTTAATATTAAGTAGCTTCTTTTAATATAAATATTTAAAAATGTTAATAAGCTTAATTTTTATATTATAAAGTATAATAATTTACTTTTAATAATATTAAAAAGCTCTCTTTTAATTTTATAAAAGAGTAAATATATTACTTAAGGTATAGTTATATATTATAAATAAAGTACTTTATTTAAAAAACTAATTATTATTAATATTTACTATTATAAGCCTATATTTATAGTTTATTATTTATAATAATAAATTTATATATAATCTTTTTTAATAAATATTAAGGTTATAAAATAATTAATATTTATACCCTTTATAATATTAAAGAATAAGTCTTTATAGGTTTTAAGTATTAAAAAGGGTCTTATATATTATAAAGTTAAATTTAAGCTTTTAAATATATTATAATATAGCCTCTTTAGCTTTATTAAAAGACTTAAATTTATAAAAATAAAGGCTTTTTATAGTAGCTTTAAAAATATAAAATAATTTATTATATTTCTTATATATAGAGATTATAGAAAAGCTATATTTAGGTTTATTTAATATGTATAGTAAATTTTATAGGCAGGGCCAATACTGGCGGGGTCACTCGCCTAGCCACGACATAGGTGCTGAGTTATCAAATCATGGGTGCCATTTAATAGCTCCCTTGAGAAAACATTCACATGTCCATACAAATACTTACATACAACATACATATATGTACAGCGCTGTGCTGTGTAATGTCACCTACGGCCTCGCTCAACGTTTTATACGATTTTTTTACAGCTAGAAAAAGGGTGGAACAAGAAGCCGTGGGAGACGGCACACCTAGGAAATAGGATTTTCCGCCCTAGCCATCTGCTATTTGCCTTTCTTTTCTACTCTTCTTTCCTTTTTGTCTCTTGCGCATGCACCGCCCGGTAATGGCTGTCCTAGAGCTGCCATGATGCCATCGCAGACGACGCATCTCGGTTTCCGTAGCGCTTGTCCCGTCATTTCCGCTTTGCACACAGCATTTTCATGGCCACTGCTCTTTGTCAACCCGCATCCTGCTCGATAGGTGCCAAAACGGCCAAGAACGCCGCCATGTCGCCTTCTCCCGTCCATGAACAATCTCAACGAGCTTCGAGCTCCGGCACGAGTCTCGACAGTCCAACGTGGCAGTCACAAGGCTACGAGAGAATCTCGCATCATGCGCCGCTGCGCGCAGTCTGGAACCAACATCGCAGTTCGTTACGCACGACCAAAATACCGTCCGACTATGTTCCAGAGACGAGTTGGCCACCCCTGGGCGGCAATTAAAACAGCAGACGGGGGGGCGGTCTTCTCCCTTCTTGCATGGGAATGAATTGATTGCCAGCCACATTGGGTGCCTCATGGTGAAGGGAGGGAATGAAGTTCCAGTGTCCTTGTTGGAGTCCGATCTACGAAACGGCACAAACTTTATACGCGTATAAAGTCAGAAAAGTGGGACGCTCTAGCTATTTTTATTAGTAAAAATCCACTTAAAGTTATAGATTATTATTTATAACTCTATAAAACTCTATTTATAAGTTTTTTTATATATTATATTAACTAAGACTATATAAACATCTATATTAAGTGTAAATACATTTATAAAAGTAAATTTTACTTAAAGTTTAGTATATTTAAATAAACCTTATTTAAGGGGGTTATAAAACTAATATATATATACTTTATATAAAGTTTGTATGTACTATTATATAAGCAGTGGGAACTTTAGCAAAAAGAGGTCTCGCAAGCAGCGGAAAAAAGGTTAAAGGTTAAAAATTAAACAAACACTGGATACAAGGGTCCCTAGACGGTACGAAGTCGGCGCCCCATAGTTCTCCACATACAACTTGTACCGGACGAAGTCGAGCACAAAGTTTGTGCCGTTTCGTGGATCGGACCCTTGTTGGTGTTTTCCGCAAGGTAGGTTTACAATCTACCCCTTGAATTATTTTACAAAAGTACAAGCCCCACATTTTCTAGCTGGCGAGTCCCTTCTTATCAGTGCCGGCAGCTGCGGGGTCTCTATAGATAACGCTTCAGAGAATGCAGCTGTTAGGGCGGCACACAGATATTTAGAGTATTAACTAGGGCCTGCAGATACATTTTTTTATATTGAAATCACACTTAACTTAATGTTCTTTTTAACTAGGGACCACGTCATTGCAATTTCCGAAGAGACGCTTAATTAGTCAAATCACCCCTGCAAAGTCACTTTGTAAAATAATTTAAGGGGTGCACTGTATGCGTAGTTGTTCGCGCTTCCGCGGGAACAAAGGGTGCTTATTGCAATGCAGCGGTTCAGCTCATGTGCCGGATATCCGGCTTCGCGTGCGGAGACCCGCCGGACCTCGGTCTAGACAAACATTCGCCGTTTCTTCACCTGTCTCAGACATGGGAGGGGCGGAGCGTCCGCCGGAAAGATTTTTCTTTACATACAACATACAGTATAGCCCTCGAATGGTTACAAAACCGTGACTTTACAGGGTCGACTTGGCCAGTTAAATTCATTTAGTCTATTGTCTGAGGGTATATTCAACGCAACTGTAAATAGCCTTCTATTGTCACTACGTCATATACGGCCTAAATTACGGCCGCATATGTATTCACGTGTGTGCTTTCGCCGAGGAAAGGGGCTCGTGTCACTTTTTGCCGGTTTTCGATTGGAGCCGGCCGAACAAACACGGAGAATATCGCGCGGTAATCACAGTAGTAGCCGCTTCAGGTTAACCCTATTTAAGCACACGGGTGTTATTGAGTGCCCAGGATGGCAATGCCCGATGATTCCGAGCCTTCATGAGCCGGGGCTTGCATAAATAGGCTTCATAAGGACCATGGGACACGAATAAATGTATTTTGCTTAGCAAGATGAAACTACATGCTAATGTACGAAAAGACCGCGTAGCTACGACCTAGAGACGAGGGAACGACTCCTTGTTTTGATAATCTGTGTATAAGGGGTCCGTTATGCTCTTACTTGTTCGGTGGGGAGGGGAGGAATAAAAAATAATAGAACGTGAAAGGTGGTCGGAAGAAAAAAGGATTGTGCAAGCGTAATTGCTGGGCTGTTTGTGGTTTCGCCCGGGCTCGAACCGGGGACCTTCTCGGTGTTAGCGAGAAATCATGACCAACTAGACCACGAAACCATCTTGTGTGATGGGGCACGCTTCTAATAGCACTATGAAGTCTTCTTGGTCAAGGAAATCTTCGCGTCATGACAGCAATATTTTCCCATACAATAGCGGTTGGGAACTATGATGACCGTAGACAATGTTTGTTCGTTAGAAAGCCGTCTTTTCTAGACTCAGCGGATACGCTACAACAAGTGTGACGCAAAAAGAACATCTGCGTACCTACTGTCATTCCATGGGCAATTCCAAATAGCGCATACACATGTGCACATGCAAACATTGTCTCGAGGCTGGGCCTGCGTGGGAAGAGGTCATGTAAACAATAGAGAAACAAGGCGGTACTAAGTGTTCCCCATTAAAGGTTGAAACTGAGCACAACAATGGCACTCCTCATTCCGAAAAAAATGTCACTTTTCGTTCGCCGGAACACATGTACGTCGTGGCCTACCCTGAACAGCTCCTCTTCCTGCCTTTTGCCGAACCCCTTGACGATGACGGACTTGATATCCCAGGTGACGGACGCGTCATATGCATCGCTGTAGTCGTCGCTGTTACTTCCTCCGCCGCGCGACGGGGCACTATTGCCGAGCATGCACAATAGATCCAGTACGCGTGTTCGTCCATAAGTACCCTATATGCATATGTATGCACATGCATATTGGTGTACACACGGTCGGGCGCTAAATACAATGATATGAGTGTACATGTGTATGCATTTATGCACAGGTCACAGCGAACGAATGGGCAAATCAACAATTCGGACGTTTCTCTTCTCCGAATCAAAACGAATTCGGCAAAGAGGAGAAGGGGGGGCGGGAACTTGCCTCCTCCATCCGAGGACAACGATGATAGCTCGCCGGAATTGCGGAGCCAGGTCCCCGGCTTGGATCCCAGCCCGAGTACCACGCCACCATGTTCCATGCCTCCCCTCCTACCTATTTAAGAAAGAGTATCGTAAGAGGACGCGCGCCCCGATAAAAGTAGAAGACGGACAAAAGGAAAAAAAACCAAACAATGGTGGGGGAAAACCTTGCTCCGTGTAACACGCACAAAAAAAATCTTTCTAAAATGCAGGTCTCAGGCCGAGTAACCCAAGGTGAGCTTGGAAAGGAGAGAAAAACAATAAACCTAAACAGCGAAAAAAAAAAGAAGAGAACAACTTTGTACATGACTGATTGCGTAACGCTCGCGTTGCACCGAGAATGGATACTTGGAGCAGGAAAGAAAAGGATGAACGAGTTCCTGCCTGCCAAATTGGTTGATGATAGGTCTGCGCTCCATTCCGATACGAGTCTTGCCATCGCGATACCAGGGAAATTTCCGAAACGGGAATGTGGTGCTTGGCACTATATCGCTTTGCGCGCATCCGCGCTCATAATTTGGCCGAGTCTTGATATTCCTAGCAGTACATACCTGCTTTTGTAGGAGTTAGTCGCAGCAGTACTTTTGTAGCATACTTTTGTAGCTGCACCCACAGGCCCACTGATACTCGCTGGATCTAGCGGTTTCCGAGGGCCTTCTTGCATGGGGATCGTAGATGAAAAAAGAAACGACTATTCAAAGGAAACGAGGAACAAATTTTCCTTGGCAAAGGGCCTTCCCCCCATCTGTAGCCAATCGGGAGAAAAACAAAGTGGCGACATTGTGTTTTCAAAATATATCCGTCCGTAAAACTTTGTTTATACAGTGCAAGACAATGAGAGAGCCTTATACCCGTTCTCTCCTTTTTTTTGGTCAAGCGGAAGAAGAAGAAAGAGTTGCTCTACTTTTCGATTCGTCGGCTTCATATTACCTAAGCTCGCAAAGTTGTGCATCGGAAACACCGAACCGCATATTTCACCATAGTTGGGGAGATGCAAACGTCGCATCCGATCGCGCCGGTGGCAGATGCTACAAACGTCGAGTTCTCCAGACGGGAAAGATCCAAGTCCGCTCCACCATGTGAGCGTGACACGCCGCCTTGATCGGGTTTTCCCTCCTTGCTATCGTGACTCCAAGACCGGGAGGGGAGGGGTGGCGCAATTGATGCTTCTCCAATCGGCCTCCCTCCACGTGTCTCTCTCGCCCCGTTGGCAGTTGCGCTAGGCATAAGGCGACTGGGGGCCAGAAAGATCATGGGAAGAGGAAAAAGCAAGGGTACGGGCAAGGAGATGGGATGCCGGGGATGCGACGTTATGGTTCAACAATGCTACACAAGGAAAAGCTGATATGGCTCCGAGGGGGGGTTTATTCTTGGGAGGGGGAGGGCGTACATAGATCTGCAGGTTTGGCACGGGGTGTCGCGGCATAATGAATGACGGCTACTATTCTGCCGGCTGGGCATGTCTCATACTCTCTCTGGTGTGTGCTTCATGCTGTGTCTTGTGGCATTAGAAATATGGCTCTCGTGATGCAATCCTCGCGCTAAGGGCCGGAACGCGTCATCCCCATTTCCTAATCCCGGTGTCGTACGTTTATGGTAGAATATGTAGCTCGGAAAAGAAATTTCAAGTCCCTCGTCACTTTTGTGTCTTGCAAACAGGCGGACAGGCATTCACACCTCCATATGTACGCTGAGAATAACGGCCCGTCCTTTTTTCTTGACAAAAAAAACACACCCGGCGTATGGATCTTTTTTCTTCCTTTTCTTTTGTTTTTTTTCCAATGCCACTTAGCAGAACGGCTCCTCGGCAACAGTGTTGGGTCACCCACCACGCTGAGTCACGTGGTCAGCCCCTCGAGGCCTCCACCCACTTCAGCTCGTGGTTAGCTTCTAGCTCTCTCTCTTGCTCATCATCATCACTCGCGATAGTTCTGTTAGCATCTAGCTCATTCAGAACCCTTGTGGTCTCTCCATTTCCCTTCATGGCTGCGAGCCCCTTCTTAGAGTCCCGCAACAAACAGCCCCCACACCCTGCAGTACCACCTACCCATGTACATGACATGTATGTATATGCATATGTATACCGATTACACCCTGGCGTCGTGGAATCCTGATGGTGTCTGTCGAGTCCAGTGGCCCCAAGATGATGGCCAAGCCAAATAGACATGCGCAGACGGATTACGCCGAGCACGTCAAATGCGACCTGTAGGGTCGTGCTCACGGGGATAGCGCGCCCATGGGGATAGCGCGCTCATGGAATGTGACACCGGCTATCACTGCAGAAAGAGTCATCTCCGAGCAAAATTCCGTCAATCTCTCACGCCGGCCCGAGCGGCCGACATGTCATGGTAGAGAAAATCTGGTCATCGGTTTTGAGTGCGTGTGCAAGACAACCCCTGTTTGACTTCACGACGGTACATGGCCAGAGAGGAGGGATCTAACCATACTACTTGATTAAATTTGAGGAAAGACATGGGAGGCGCCAGAGAGATCATTATAAATCAAGCGGTGTTTGTGGTGTAAGCAACCTGCGTAAACTCATTGTGATGTATCAGTAGGTAGTATCACGAGGTTGTAAAACGTCATCTCAGCCGCGAAGTCTTTCTTTTTGCGCGAGACAAAAAACACGCGCTCTTGCCTTCTTCTTCATTTTCTTTTTTTGATTCGCGTGCGCAACGGCTCACGAAGGTTTTGGAACGGGTTAGGTGGTGAACCATTGTCCATTCGTATTGCACTATAAGGGGTGTCTAAACGACTAACTGATGTGATGTTATCAGATCCGCTTTTTTTTTCTTTTTTTCTTGGTGCAATGATTCAAATGTAGAAAGATTTGCGGCCGCAGGGTTCCTCTATCTATTTTTTCTCGCACACTTTATGACTACAACTGCTGAGGTAAAACAAAAAGAGACGGAGCTGGTTTCGGGTCCCGTCGCGGCGGCATCAAGTCACGTAAAGTACATGGCAAGACCAAGCCAGGCAGATCGTTGCACCTTCGCATGCACCCGGCGCATGTGTATAGATTTTGATTTCTAGACGAGACCAGTCGACGTTTGCCTCGTAGGTTGCGTGCGCCAAGAGAATAAAATTAGAAATGAGGGGAAATGGCAGCCCAAACCCCGGGCGGTTGGCAAGGCCGCAACAACTATTCAACATGGCACGTGAGTAGGCCGGTAGGATGACTCGCCGTGGCCGCGAAAAGACTGGTAGGGATGGCATGAGATTTTTTCGGGCGGATAGATGAATGAAAACGGGTCTGGAGCGGCATCGGAAACATACAAGCCGAAAACACACGAAAAAGAATTTAGATTACATGAAAAACCAAGAGACAAGCGGGGTCTTGCAACGTATGATGTCGAGGCACTGCCTGTCTGCCTGGGTCGACAACACACTGTGGGCGAACTGGTCGGAGCCGTGATTTCTTTCTAGACGGTGACACAAACGGCGACAAAAGGGAGCCGAAATGAGCATTGATGGGAAAAGAGGAGGAAGCGTGTTGCATGTTTCACTGGGGAAATCATCTGATGCATGCCTAACAAGGTCTTATAGGGTCGTCTTCTCTTGCCGGGATGGGCATGCAGAGTTATTGCCACACTGACCCCAATGATCCTTTAAGATCTTGTAGAACCTTGGCACGATGGGTTGGCCGTATCGACAAGGCCACCATGGGGACCTGCCTGTAGGATTGGATGTAATTCTGTACATAGCGCAAGGAGCTCCTCCTTACCCCTACCCCCCCTTTTTTTATTTGATTTTTTACCTTATAATTATATACGCAAAAGAGAAAAAAAAAGTTCAATTTTTTGTCCAGTAGCCAAATCATCAATACATAAAGTAGCCAAGAAATAAAAAGAGGACCGGGAGACTGAAAAAAAAAAGATCCCATTTGAAAAAGATAGTGAGCTAATGTCTTCCAAAGATCTTTCCCAGTGAATTTCGCAACATCTTGCTATGGTGAGTACTGTTGCTATGGTGAGTGCTGGCGGGCCAGTCGTCACAATGACACCTGGTTACGTTTTGCCCCCCCGTCATGGTGGCCTCGATGAGGTCGTGCCCAATTTCAAATCTCAGGCCGTGAGGACTATTGATGTTGTAGGAGCTGACTGCATGATTTATTTGATTGGAATCAACGGTCTTGTCATGACTCGCTGCGCGCATAAAAAGAAAAGAGAGAGAGAGGAGGGGGCAGCAAGAGAGTTGGAGACAATGGACTTACACCAGTCCTCGGTGGCTTCTGGGTGCGGCCCGATGAGACCGACCCAGCCCTCTCCGTACTTGTTCAAGGACGAGGCCACTCGGCCGCTCTTGGAATAGCGGGCGAGAACGATAGATTCGTCCGTGTCGGGGAAATCCGTCATGACCGCCCCTTCCTGGAAGAACACCCACTGGTCCTGCACGATTTGGCCTGCTTTGGGCCCGGTCGAGAAGTTCCAATCCACCTGGATGATGGTGTCTTTGTCATGCTTCACCTGGGCGCCCCTCTGGTCACATTCCGAGTCTGTATCGGCTCCGCGGGGAAGAAGTCCGAAGCCAGGCGAGTGACCAGCCAGGTATGCCCCCAGACAAATTCCAAGGTAGCGACCACCACGAGCAACAAACTCTCGGATGGCGGGTGCGTACGATTTGGTCAGCGACCAAGCATACTCCAGGTCTATAATGGAAAGGGAACAATTCCATGTTAGTAGCGCGCCTCGAGCGAGGAGGCTAGCTGCGCGTAAGGAAGCTAGCTTCGAGCAAGAAAGAGCAGAAGGAAAAAAAAACCAGAAGAGAAAAGAAAAGAAGCGAAAGAGAAAGAGAAAGAGAAACCAAAGAAAAGAGTCTGTAAGTGTTGTCGACGTGGTACGCAGGGATTCTGGACCAGGTAGGCGACGCGGGCCAACGTGGTACTGTCGGCTTTGCCAAGAGGACGACAGCCAGGGGCCAGAAAGAAGACAAGACATTAAGAACAAACCCCGGTGCTTCACACGAGACGGGTCCACATGATGCGAAGATTGACGAACACCATGCATGCAAAGGGACGGAAAGCACGGTGAAACAAGGACTTGGCTGGTGGGGATGTTGCTTAGACATGGTTGCCGGGATTTTACGTACCAGGGCCACCAGGCTGGGCATAGAGTTCCACAGAGGCCAAGCTCTCTCTCGTCACGTCAACAGCTTCCCTTGGCCCTGCATACTGCACCTCGAAACGGCGCGGCGATGACTCGAGCAGCTGCGCTACCGCCTTGGACAGATCCGGATGGCCAGCTGGGCCTCGATAGACCAGAGCTCGGGGGCGACGGGCAGACGTGTTGGTGGCGAAATCCATGGCTGAAGCTGACTTGGACACAAGCAACAAACAGGCTGCGATGCAAGAGTTGCGTCGTGCTGATCGGTCAAACCGCAAGCGTCTCCCTTCAAATACGGCTTTACAATTGAGGACAGGGAGGAGAAAAGAAGAAGAAGAAGAAGAAGCAACGAAAAATGGCGCCAAGTCGGGCGTCCGTCGGGTTTGACTCTCACCAATCAGGCCCTTCGTGTTTTCGGATGCAAGCGAAAGCCTCAAGTGCCGTCCGACACGAGAGCTGCTTGCGAGCTGATGCGCTATTTCGATGCCCGACCTCTGGTTTCGAGACGGTTATCCTGCTCTGTCGGTCGATCAGCTCTCGTTGACGTGTTGGATCTGCGCACAGCGGCTATGGATGGCTAGCAGACGAGACGAAGGACACTTTTCTCGCTCGCTCTCTGTGACTTGTTCCTCCCTTGCCGTTTCTTTTCTTTTCTTTTCTTTTCTTTTCTTTTTTTCTTGTCTCCCTCTTTTCTACCGTTTCCGTTTTGTAATATCTCGTTGAACGGCGCTGTCGACTGCTTTGTAATGAATCTCGGAGATAAAGGGTCAATAAGGACACGTCAGCGGTCAAAGCTCATGTCAATGAGCCATGCGCTTTCTCTGACAGGATGTGACCGTTGAAAGGGGACAGGGAAGAGAGGAAGATGGAAAGAAGGAGTGAGGGGGGGGGGGGTGGCGTGGATGGCCTGGACACTCGGTCTGCTCGGTCGCCTCGAGCCGCGAAATTTGTGGCTTCCAATGCTCAGTCGGCGAGCAGACTGCATGTTGGCAGCTATTCGGGCCGGCAGGGGATTGGCCAGTTCAGAGACATCGTCAACGGCCCCTAGGTGCCATCCATCACATTGTATGTACATGGATTGTTCGCATCGAATATCGCCTAATCGATTATAGGAAATGCGCGTTAGAGGAACGGGCGCGGCAGTCCGCTTTAGCGTAAGCGTTTGGTGTGGGCGCGAGGGCGAGAGGGCGCCAGGTGGGGCCTGGCCCGATCACGTGCATGCGGGGCAAGACCCCATCAGGGCGGACACGGCCAACAACCACACCGACGCACAGACAGACGATGGTGGGCGGGTGGCATGGGAAGTGGTCCGAGACGAAACTAAACATGGAACCAATACACAATACAGATCCCGAACCAACGACGCCATCTCCACCACGTCTTTGTTGCTATCCCGCCATGTCCGTGTTGCCCGTGGCGGCGAGAGTCGATAAACATGTGTACATGGAGCTCGAGCTGAAAGCCGTGCGCCGCCACCACAATGGGTGCCGTCCCCATCCTGCATGGGTTTGGCCCAAACGGCCAAGCAGCCTCCAGTCGATCGGCAGCGACCCCCAAACTCCTTGACTGTGCCTGCCGCCCTTTTCTTGGAGGTATCAAGGTCTGAGAACCGATGATGTCCAAGGAGCAGCGGAGGAGGCCACGTGACTGAGAAAACAACAACAACGCAATCTAGATTCGCGCATGTAGCCATGGGTGAGTGAGGAAACGTGGCCAAAGATGCATCCGTGTACATGACTACAGAAGATCATGGCCACTTCTGCGTCAATACATTGAGTCTGACGGCATGAGAGATCGACGGAGCCGAGTGAGGAACCTGGGCGACTGGAACCCGACTGCAACCCAGACTTGCAGCACATGAACCAATGCAACAGCCGCGGAAGCAGAAGCAGAAGCAGAAGCAGAAGCAGAAGCAGAAGCAGAAGCAGAAGCAGAAGCAGAAGCAATACGGCAGGCACGCCAGCCAAGGCGGAAAGCAGGGGCGCGTAGAAGCCATGACAGAGCACACACGCCTGAACTGGCAATTGCACCGAAAGAAAAGAAGGGAACACGAGGACAGAAAAAAGTCGACAGCTTGTGGTTGTACAAGAACCCAGGTAGGGCCTGGCATTTGAACTCTTGACTTTCCCGTTGAGCCAGTTTCACCTCTTGTCTGGTGAGTCAGAAGGCCATGCTGGGATGAATACGTCCCTTCTGACCAGGCATGTCACGTAGTAGTATCCTCTGACGGCATATAGCCTCGCCGGCGTGGCGGGAAAGACCAACGGCGACGCAGCCCGAGCTTCAAGATTCAGTGACGAGCTGACAGATCAGTGGCTGCGAGGAGTTTGGTCAGTTTCTCGTTGCACCAGCTCATCTCACACGCATCACACGTCACAACGCCCCGCAGTACATGGCAGGCAGCACATGGCAGGCCGCACATGGCAGGCAGCACATGGCAGGCAGCACATGGCAGGCAGCACATGGCACTGGTGAATAAAAGTTATCAGTGACTCGCAGCCTTTGTTGAGAGCCCGTGTTGGGAAGCGGGAGTGGCTGATATGGGGGGGGGGGGGGAAGGATTCTGGGCACCACGCTCTGGAAGCTGCCAAATCCGAAGCCACGGCTGATGACCTGCCGAGTGTTGGTGTTTTTTTTAGACCTTCCACGAGGCGAAACGGGCTTGTTCCATCAGGCAAATGGTAAACGCCGACGTCCGCCGTGGCCCGTCTCGCCTGCCGGCCACACAGCTGACCAGGCTGGACCCGGTGGCTCGGTTCGCACAAGGCAAAACGGCCAAGGCCACATACGTCTTCGACCCGGCCCAGGATACCCAGGCTATGCAGAACAGCACCAGCTCCAGGACAGGGAGAGTGGCCCAGGGCTCTTGCCGGCGCGCCGATACGATCTGGCTGAACATTTGGCATGACTTTGCCGGAGATGCTTGGCCTGGCTTTTGGCCCCCGTCGTCATCAAGGCGTGGCGCAAATGAGAAGCAGGTGTTGCGCGAAAGACACAGAGCGGGTTCCATGGTGGGTACAGAGCGATGCTCAAGGGCTAAAAGAAGAAAGACGAAAGACGAAAGAAGAAAGAAGAAAGAAAAGAAAAGAAAAGAAAACCCCCACACAAGCGCAAACGGATCCATGACAAATGAGGTCAGGCGGCAAGGTCGGCTGCAGTCAGCGGCATCTGCCTGCTCTTTTACGACAGACGTCACAGAGACCACAACTAATTATCATGGATGGAATGTATGCATGTACATGTGTATGCATGTATTGTATGTGTGTATGTACAGCGGACCCCATGGTGGTGATGCGAGGCTTATTATACCAAATTATACAGATCTGGTACTACCTAGGTACCTACTTACTTTACCTTTTTAAAGTACTTCATCTACATAAACATGTTCCTAGTACCTTGAGTAAGCATGACGGCGAATTGCCGGGGCGGGTAGAGAGTTACCGGGCCGGCATTGTCTCTCCCCACCGACCCCATCAACAATCCATCCATCGTAAGTACGTGCCGGGACGCGCCGGGTGTTGAACCAACCCGCGGTCCGCCGCCATCGGCGCGTAGTTGCGAGCCTCGAGCTTGGGATTATGCCATCCACGCTGTCTCCGCATCCGGCGTCAGGCGGGGCCAGGCTGAAGAAGATTTCGACGATACAGGAATCAGCATGAGGTCGCCGTTGTGGCAGGGCGGCCCTCGGGCGCGTGTTGCGAGCGTCGCGAGTGGGTGTCGGGCGTGTCGGCCGGCGTGACTCGTCGCCCTCGGACTCATGGTCAATAAATACCTGGGTAGGCAGCCAATGGGTTACCAGGTTGGCGACTGTGCGGGTGTGGCCAAACGCGCCCGCGCTCTCGCCAGCAGTTCTCGAGTCAACAAATGGCGACTGGTCTCATCAGGTCATCAGCTCGTCAGCTCGTCAGCTCGTCAGCTCGTCAGTCGCCCGGTGTAGTTTCCGGTTCGTCTCCCATCGGCGTCGACGACATGACGGGTATCCAGGCTTCAGGCACCGGGCTTCAGCTGAAGCGTCCACGCCGCTCGGCTCGTCTTTGTCCGACCGAGCGCTCACGCCTCACTGCCGTCGTCGACTCCATCGAATCTGCCGGCTCGGGCAGTCCTTGGCTCTGGCTGGCTGACTGCTCCCCTCCTGCTCAACGACACGACGCTTGGTCATCCCAGGAACCCAGGATTCCCATGCCATGCCAAGGCGGCGCGGCGGCGTGGCGGCAGCGTCGGGTCCCGTCGGTGCCATGGCAAATCCGTCTGCGTGGACGAGAAGCCTGCCGAATCCATGGCCCAGCGGTAGCGGCAGCGGCAGCGGCGGCCAAACCTGGCGACGTCCCTCGTCCGTGGCCCGATCCATCCGGCCCTTGCTGGATGGACGTCGAAGCCGTCGATCGTCGTCTACCCCTCTTACGCGCTACCTCGGCCACCCACGCACGCTGGCCAAGTGTCTTTGTCCTGTCAACCAGCCCGCGGCTTTCTTGGGGAGCGAGCCGCCTTGGAATAGGGCGTACATTACCTATGTACGCAACACATGTATGTATAGCTTCCAAGCTGATTCCTAATTCCTGACCAAGCGTGCCTTTGGCGGCCGCCCGCCATCCCTGTGCCGCCTTTCAAGCATCCAGGTCTCGCGTCCCTCTCCACACCCCACCCCGGTTCGGTCTCGCCTCCCGGATGTCGAGATTCCTCATGGGGGCGCCATCGTCTCGGACCTGAGACCTCCCCCGTTCGCCCCCCCCCCCGGTTCGCCCCTCCCCTTCCCCCCAACGTGCGGCTCACACCCTTGGCTGGCCCCAGGGCCTCGTTCCCCTTTCCCCATGCCACCTTCCCTTCCACGTCATTTAGACACGAGGGGTGGCGCTGGCAGCCGATGCCATTCAGCCCCGGTCGCTGGTCTTGGCGCTGCTAGATTTGTTCCACGGCTGTCTGACGGGCTCAAAAAAAAAAAAAATCGCTGAATCAGCAGAGAAGCCAGGGCTGCCAGTACTCTCCCTTCCTTTCTTGAGTACGTAACTATGCAGCAATGGATTATTGAGCATGCAGCAGTAAGGAACTAAACCTAAAAGAGAAGAGGCACCAACACTTGGGTGCCATGCACTTTATAATTTGTATACATATGTATATGTAACGTACATTTCAAACAAGTGCTATAAGTGGATCGCAAAGTGAGGGAGTCTTGTGCGCACTAAAGAAATATATGTACAGTGGGACACGGAAGGTTTCTACCTAAGCTGAGGTACCGCGATCGGGTTCTTCCTGATTTTATCTAGTTAACCTAGGGACCCGTATATTAAATTAAAGAAACATATAAAAATCTGGTACTTTATATACTCACTACTAATGGGTATACCTTTATTCTTGTTTGTACGTAACTAAAACGGATTCACCGACCAAACCGGACAACATGATCGCGATACCTCCCTCAGCCTGGGCAAAAAACCTTCCGCGTCCCACTCCATCTTCTCCTTTCCGTTCTTGTCGCAGATGCCGGCCGGCTTGTACTGGAATGGTCTGGCCTGGCCCGGTCCCATTGGCCAGCCACTCTGTCTGTCCTCCAATGTGAGGCTCTGGCTGCTGGGCGAGCTGTCAAAATCGCTCCTCGCTACGTCGCCAATTCCGTCTTATGTCATGTTATGTCATGGTGATTGTCTGGCGCGGGAATTCCCATCCATATCCATCCCTCCACTGTCACGGTCACGACCCTCGGTGCCGGCCAGGGCGTCCCAAAAGGGCCTCCTAGGGCAGCGTACCAAAAAGGTGTGCAGCCCAAGTAGGCCACGCCGAATCATCCTGTTTCCTTTCTTACTGTCTGCCAGTGTCCGTCCACTTACCGTTGCCTCCAGTCGAGTTGCGCTGCGTTGCGTTGCGTTGCGTTACGCTGGAGCAAATGGAGCGCCATGTCCACCCCCATTTCTCGCCCTGGCACAAAGTGCCGAATCCCCTGATGCCTGACTAGGTGACGCTGAAATGAGAGCCGGGGATCATGGCATGATTTATTTATTTTTCGCGGGGGTTTTTTTTTTCTTCTCGAGTAGATTTATCATTTTATCCTTATTCTTAACCAAGTGCTGAGAGAAAAAAGAGAATAATTTAAACAAAAATATCCCAAAAAAAATACAGGGAAAAACAAACGAATTCGACTTCCTCGACCTTGGCGCACACACAATCGTGTCGCATCCGCCCTGCTGACACCACTTACTAACTAGTCCCTCCTCCCCGGGTGCCGCGACAGCCAAAGCTGTAGGGGGTAATCTATTTGGGCCATCATGTGTTGTTGTTGTTGTTGTTGTTGTTGTTGTTGTTGTTCTTGTTGTTGTTGTTCTTGTTGTTGTTGTTCTTGTTGTTGTTTTTTTTTTTTTTTTTCATTTCTTTCCCTCTC
>SRPY01000261.1:0-38730 GCA_018360145.1 Claviceps africana | reverse complement strand
AGAAGGAAAAAAAAAAAGAAAAAAGAAAAAGAAAAAAAAAGGAAAAAAAAGAAGAAAAAAAAAGAAAAAAAAAGAAAAAAAAAAGAAAAAAAAAGAAGAAAAAAAAAAAAAAAGAAAAAAAAAAAAAAGAAAAAAGAAAAAGAAAAAAAAAAAAAAAGAAGAAAAAAAAGAAGAAAAAAGAAGAAGAAAAAAGAAGAAAAAAAAAAGAAAAAGAAAAAAAGACACACACATCAAACTAACATCTTAAACCACCTCCAGATCAAATCCGCCCTCGCCACCATCGGCAACTGCATAATGGCAGTCATCAGCGGCATCGGCGGCATCCTTCAAGCCATCATCAGCGGGATAGTCTCCTTCTGCGGCATCGTGGTCCGGTTCCTGACGTGCGGCTACTGCGGGCGGTCGGGGGGTCGGCGGACGCGGGCGAGTAGGGTCTGAGCCCGACGCGTTGGCGTCTTGACGGGGAGACGGAGACGTCTGGCCGAGGAGTCGAGATGACTTGACGGGGAGCCGTCTGGCAAAGGAGTAAGGAGTCGGGGCAGGACGGCCGTTTAGCACGTGGGGGGAGAGTACTTGATACCCGCCGAGGAGAGATGCTGGAGGAGTCGAGAATCGAATCGAAATACACCCTAGGTAGCTGCCATGGTGGAATCCTTCATTGTTACGAATGAGCTTCATTCATGGGTATATCCTATCTTGTCTGCTTTCTTTCTTCTCCCTTTCCTTGCTTCCGTTCTCATGTCCGCATGCCACATGCCACATGCCGCACACCGCACACCGCACACCGCACCATGCTCACGCGTCGTCCTCCGCCATGACATTGCGATTAAAGAAGCCGTGGATCGCCTTGGCAGCGGCCTCGCCCACCAGAGGCTGCAGCTCCCCCCGGGACATGTTGGCCACCTCGCGAATGTTTTCCGTCTCCAGAACCAGGTTCTTGATGTTCTTGGGCGTGACGCCCGGCACCTTGCCCAGCATCTCCTGCGGTTCCTGGTTGAAAGCCTGGTCCTCGACCCTCATGTCCTTGTCGAGGCCCGCCCGCACGGCCGCCATCGGGTCCGGCTCGTCCTCCTGCGCCTTGAGCGACTCGAAAATCTCGGCCGTCTGATACGGTGACGAGGACCAGATGATGCGCAGCCTGGGAAACGCCAGCGTCAGGAGCACGAGCTTGGACTGCAGGTCCGACGACACGTTGGTCGGCGCCACGCTGCTGAGGCTCCCCGAGAGGTCGGCAAAGGGCTCGAGCGTAAACGACTTGTTCTGGTCGAACTCGATGAGGAGCATGACGTTCTTGTAGTGCTGGGACATGGCCTCGGCCTGCGTGAACAGCCTGCCGTCCTTGAAGGACGAGACGAGGTCGCTGATGGACTTGCGCTCCACGCACACGTTGGGCGACAAGACGTAGTCGCCCACCGTCAGCATGCAGGGCACAATGACCATGGACCGTCCGTGGAGCAGGGACGGCAGCGAGGACCGGAACTCGCGGACGTCCACCACGACCCGGGGTGGTTGTGCCGTGGCGGCGAGACGGCCGCCGCCGGCGATGCGCGTGTTGACGGTGCGCAGGAACACGTCCTCCGGGGCGTCCTCGGTGCCGTGGGCGTCGACCGTCATGACCAGGGACATGCTCGCGCGCTCCTTGATGAGCTTCGTGAAGGCGTCCTTCTCTCGCCGCACCGACGACAGGTAGCGCTGCTCCTCGACCGAGCCCCCGTAGTACATGAAGTAGACCCGCACGTTGCGGTCGTTGTGCGATGACCGGTACACCTCTACTCTGCGTATGAAGCTCGCGTCTGGCTCGTACATGATGATGTACCGGGGCTTGACCTCCTCCAGCACATGCTCGTCCTGGTCGCCGTCGTAGGCGTGGATGACAACCAGATCCTGCATTTCGTAGAGTTCGAAATAGTCCTCCATGTCGTCCAGAGGATCGGCGACGACCTCGTCCCTCTGCTCGGCTTCTTCTTCGCCCGTGGTCTGGACCTCGGCCATGAGTTCGGCCACCTCTCTCGGCTTCTCGAAGTACTGAGCGATGACGCCCGACTCTGTTCGTCCCGCAGAGACGCCCGCGACGCTTCCTCCGCCGCGGACGCGTCTCCTCTTGTTCGACGAAGCTCTGCCGCCCCTCAGCGAGCCGTGGCCAGGGCGGGAGTCGGCCGCGCCGTTGATGGCCTTTTGATTCTCCGCGAACAGGGTCGCGCTGACTTGGGCGAATTGTCTCTTCCAGTTCAGGTAGCTGCGCAGGCGTCTCCTCATCATGAAAGCCGCCGAGGGCTTGTGGGCATCCTCCGCTCCGTCCGCTTGGTCGTCCGCCTCGCCCGTCGGAGCCGCCGCCGCCGCCGCCGGGACCGGACTCCCGGCAACCTTGGGCTTCACATGCATGGTCCGCAGGTAATCGCGCAGCTGCCGACAGGTATCCGTGTTTGAGCACATGACGAGAATGGTGCCGTTGGAATCGTCTCTGGCCGGGGGCTCAAAGTAGAGGTCGCGGTCGATTTCTTCCAGAACCTCGGCCAACACAGCCCATTTGGGAAGTTCCTCGAGGACGGGCCGCAAGGAGTCCATGTTGTCGCTGCCTTGCGAGACCGTCTTGGCACTCGCCGAGTACACTCTCCGGCGGGCCGTGTCGAAAATGGTTTGCGCGGCATCGAGGAAGAGCCAGGGAGACTGGTTCTGCCGCGTGGAGCCCGGCGGCGGTGAGTGAGCGGCGTGAATGGTGTCGAGATGCTGGAGAAACGACACTGCGTCGTAGGTCAAGACGGACGCCAGAAGGCCGCGCAGGACCGACAGATCGTTGACAATCTGTCGAGTCTTCCAGCTGACTCGGTGCCAGTGCGGGTCTAGCTGTCGGCGAACGATGACGTCGAAGTTCTTGAGGAGAGCGCTGTCGAGGTGCCAGTCATCCATGTCCAAACCCGAGTTGCCCTTTTTGAGCTCGTGGATGCTGACTTGGACGCACTCCATGACGGCGTTTTGGATGTCCTTGATGGAATCCGTCATGGGGACCTCGAGCTCGATGACCTCGGCCTTTTTTTTGCCCTCGAGGGACTGGGCCACGGTGACGTGGAACCGGGGCCAGAGGGATGCCTTTTTGAGGAAAAGGTTTCGCAGCATGGTGGACAGAGGGGAGAAGCCCGTGGTGAAGGGATCCGGATTGTCGGCAAAGGCCTTGAGGAAGCCAATCTTGTTCTTTTGGCGATAGACACGGAGGATGAAGGCCTCGAGCGAGGTGGCCACGACGCGGTCGGCGTGCAAGACCACCAAGCCGGTGATGGACTCGGGGTCCAGAAGCCCGGTGAGGAGGTCGACAACCAAGATTCGGGACGTGATGCTGAAGATGCCGCCGCCGGAATACATCTTCTCGCGAGCGCCGACGCTCTGGAAGTCGGTGTTGACGACGGTCAAACCACGAGCCTTGGGAGCGGCGCTGATGGCGGCATGCTCGGCCAAGGCCTCGCCGATCCAGCCATTCTCGCGATCCTCGGCCCCCACGACGACAATGAGGTTGTTCCCGGCTGCATCGTATGAATGAAGCAGATTTGTGACGAGGCGCAGGAGCCCTAGGCCTCGGGCAAGCACAACGAGCTCATCTTGTGCACGGAGCTCCTGGAAAAGGTTCTGCTGATACTCCTGATTTGTCTTTTGGTCAGCTGTCTAACCTGTGTGGCATGGTTGTAGGAGAAGTCAAAAAGAAGGGGGGGGGAGGGGGGAGGGTTGGAGGAAGAACTGGACAGAGACGGATTTTACCAATGGCAGGGAGAGTTTAACTGGTTGCGGAACATTGCCTGTCGACATGCGGGCCAAGCTGGAGCGGTGGGAAGGAGGGGAATGGACGAGGAGAGTGGACGAGATGACCAGACTGCAAGTCACGATGTGTCCGACTCTGGACTCTGGCGGACGGAAGCCGGGATGCCTGTCAAGCTGGTGGCAGTGGCAGTGGCAGTGGCATCATGGATGATGGTGCATGTGGCTGACGAGGACTGGGCCGCAGCGCCACCACCGTTGGGCGCTGCACCGCCGCATGCATACCTACCAGCCGCGTGGCAGCAGGCTGTGCCACGCCGGAACCAGGCCATGGGGACACCAGGCAGGGCAGGGGAAGCAGGGGAGGAAGCAGGTGAAGCAGGGAAGCACGGAAGCACGGAAGCACGGAAGCAGGCAAAGCAGGCGAAGCAGGCGACGTCATCCATCCATCGGCCTCCCGTCGGTCACTTGCGGCTAGCGAGCAGTCTTGATACAAAAGTCGTGGAGCGCACCGAGACAGGCCGCAAAGGCTGCTTGCTTCTTCCCACCTCCTGCTGCCATCCTATTTATCGGCACCATCTCCCATCTCCCATCTCCCATCACCCATCACCCATCACCCACACAGCAACGACGACGACACGGCACAGCACGGCACGGCACGGCACAGCACAGCACAGCACATAACCATGGACTCCAAGGATCAAAAAAAGGGCTCTGGGGTAGGTGGCTTCCTTGGCTCGTCCTCGTCCTCGGCCGCGCAGACGCTGACATGCTCGCAGGGCGAGGGCGAAAAACAATTCTCGATCCAGCCCATCAAGGACAGCGGTTGCGCCGACCCCAAGTTTGCGGCGATCCAGGCCAACCCCGGCCCGGCCATAACCCAGAACATGCCCGCCCAAGAGGGGAGCAAGGAGGAGCGCGAGGCCAGAAAGAAGGCGTTGAACGAGTAGAATAAGGCGCGGAACAGACTGTGCAGGCCCAGGGGCAGGTCCAGGTCCAGAAAACGGAGGGATGGACCTTCGGGGGGACTGCGGTTCGTCATGTTTGCCAATGTTGTAGAGAACCGATGAGGGCCGTCTTGCCATGGCCAGATGGGGACGGGGTACACGGTGCACGGTACACGGTAGCCAAAGACAATGGGAAATCACGGTGACGATGGCGATGGCGATGGCGATGGCGATGACAATGACAATGACCATGATGATGACCATGATGGCCATGGTGGTCCATGACTCGATGCCAACCATGCTTGCCCGTAGAGTGCACGCGTCCAGATGCCGGCGGCCGGCTGCTGACTGCCAACTGCTGACAGCGAACTGCTGACAGCTGACAGCTGGCTGCTAGCTGCCGAGTCTCCGGCACGGCCTGGGCGTACATATGCGGCGATGACGCCAGCAGGCGGGGGCTCGGCTTGGTTGGGGGGGGGGAGGCGGACGCAGCTGCTGGCCAGTGAGGCGGCGCCGAGTCTCGGTCGCGCATGGACCAGACCAGACCAGACCAGACCAGACGCCCCCACTCCCGTCCCAGCCAGACTCGGCCAGACTGCTGCAGCCAGCACTTGAGCCAGCACTTGAGCCAGCACCACCTCAGGAGGCACTTCAGGAGGCACTTCAGGAGGCACCTGCACCTCCACCACCATCTCGGCGTGATTGATGCCGCCATCGCCACTTTCATCCACCGCCCAGCCACCTCGACACAAGCTCGCCAGATCGTCGAGCGTCGAGCGTCGAGCGTCAAACGTCAAACGTCAAACGTCAACGTCGCCCGCCCAGACCCGTGCCGTTCATCCCCAACGCTCGCTTCCCATTCTGGACGTCACCGGAACCCGCGGCTGCCCGCCCAGCAAGTCGGCCAGCACGTCGGCGTCAACCGTGCTTCTTTGACCGGATCGTCAGACCAGACCGCACACGCACACGCACACGCACACGCACACGCATACACGAGACGGCCGTAAACACACCTGCCATTGGGCACAACGGCCCAGGCCCCGACATCCTTCTGCACAGAGACGTCCGACTACCGCGCTGCTTCGACAGTTGCCCCGCGCCTCGCCTCGCGCCGAGACAACGCTCTTCGCCTCCGTCGCTCCGCATATCGAGTCATCGACGATCCGGCCTGCCCAAGCCCGACCACGACCACGACCCCGATCCCGAATCCGACCCCGAACCCCAATCCCTATCCCAATCCCAGAACCAGACACCAGACCCAAACTACACCCAGACCAGACCCGCTTCCACGATGCCGTCCGTCCTGAGCGACGACGACAAGGCCACCGTCAAGCGCTTCGTTCCGAAGCCCGCCAACAAGATCCAGGCCGTGGCCGTGGCTAGGCTGTACGTCGCCTATCCGGACCGATCAAAATGGACCTACACCGGATTACAAGGCGCCGTCGCCCTGGCCAACGATTTGGTCGGCAACACGTTCTGGCTGAAGATGGTGGACATATCGGTACGCTTGCTTGCACACTGTCAACGTCTCGTGACCTGGCTCACTGACCTTTCTTCTTCTTCTTCTTCTTCTTCTTCTTCTTCTTCTTTTCTTCTCTTGTCCTCTTTTTTCCCTCTCGTCACTAGTCCTCCAATCGCGGCGTGATTTGGGACCAGGAAATCTTCGACACTTGGCGCTACAGCCAAGACCGCACCTTCTTCCACACCTTTGAGCTGGAGGACTGCCTCGCGGGGCTGAGCTTCGTCGACGAGAAGGAGGCCAAGCTGTTCAAAAAGAAGATGGATGAGCGGGAGAAGAATGCGAGTCGGGCTACCAAAGCAACCCCTTTTGGCGGCGCATCCCAACCAGTCCACAAGCACAGCCTTCTCGGCGGACTCTTTGGCCTTCGACACTCGTCTGCTCCGTCATCGGCCGACCCGAGAGACCCCAGACAGTCTCCCACTCACCATTCGCCCACGTCGTCGCAAAGCCTCAACGGAGCGTTGCCTCCTTCGCAGTTTGCCCTGCTAGACGCCTTTGATCCTTTGTGGAGAGAGCACTTTAGCCAAGATCTCACCGCCAAGGGGCTCACCGATGATTTCATCAAGGACAACCAAGAGTTCATTGTCGATTTCCTGCGAGAAGAGCAGAACAAGGCCAACAACTCGACAGTCCTGCCACCGTCGTCTACTGTTTCTGCCAATGGAGGAGAGGCAAAGGCCGGCAGGCCGCCGCCGCCGCCGCCGCCGCCGCCGCCGCCTCCTGCCCTCGCTTCGGCAGCCTCCTCGGCAGCCTCCTCGGCGAAACGAGGAGCTCCTCCTCCACCGCCCGCGCCCCGACGATCCGGCAAAGGTGACGGGCCGGCAAGGGATGAAGGTCCGCCGCCGGCACCCTCACCTCCTCGCCCCAAGTTCAATGCGCCTCCGCCACTGCCGGATGCGGGCAGGTTTGCCCATGGCGAGCTGCCCAGGCGGAGGCCCACCGTCTCGCCGTCGACACCGGGGGCTCCTCTGTCGCACCCGGCCCCTCCACCGCCTCCTCGACCGGGCAAATCCCCAGCCGAGCCGGAGAGTTTTAGCCCCAAGCCCGGCGTTCCTCCTGCCTTGCCCGGTTCGCGTCTTCCACCTCCTCCGACGCCGAGTCGCGGTTCCGTACCGCCGCCTCCGCCTCCGCCGCCTCCTCCCGCTCGAGCCAACGATTCTCACCCAACACCCCTTGCTCCTCCTCCCCCTTTGCCTCCCAAGTTGCCGGTCGGAAATGCTCCTCCTCCTCCTCGTCCTCCGCCGCCGCCGAGCTCGCGACCCGCACCGCCGGCATCCTCAGCAGGCAACCTACCTCCACCACCACCTCCTCCTCCGTTGCCTTCTTCAAATGCTCCTCCTCCTCCTCCTCCTCCTCCTCCTCTGTCGCCTTCTACAAATGCTCCGCCGCTTCCGCCGCCCCCTCCTCCGCTGCCTTCCTCGGATGCGCCTCCGCCTCCACCGATGCCTGTCCCGAATGGCGGTGCTCCTCCGCCTCCGCCTCCGCCTCCGCCTCCCCCAATGCCCGCGTCAAATAGCAGTGCTCCTCCGCCTCCGCCTCCGCCCCCTCCACCACCCATGCCTGCTGGAGTAGCTGCCCCCCCTCCGCCGCCCCCTCCGCCTCCGATGCCATCCTCGAGTGGTGGCGATGCGCCTCTCCCACCGAACCGCGACTCGGGCTACTCGTCAGGAGCTCCCGCTGCGCCGTTGCCTGCGGCAGACAAGGGCCGATCCGCCATGCTGGGAGACATTCAAAAGGCGGGAGGCCTCGCTTCCCTCAGGAAAGTCGACCGAACGCAAATCAGAGACCGCAGTGGCGCCCAGGTTGGCGCGGCCTCTGACGCCGGTCCCCTTGGCTCGCCGTCCGCAGGTGGCGGCAGCAGTGGCGGCGGCGGCATGGCAGACGCTCTCGCCGCGGCGCTGAAGAAGAGAAAGGACAAAGTCGGCCAGAGTGGTAAGCTCTTCTCATTTGCGCCTTTCTTCCCTAATCCTCGGCCACCCCCTCCCCTTCGCCTTGCTAACCCAACGTGTAGATGACGAAGGCGACGACGACGACTGGGACTAGATGTCTTTCTTCTTCTTCTTTTTTTTTCTCTTCCTCCTTTACTGTTCCATCTTCTAGGAAAACAAGCCACAGCCGCCTGACCGATCGTGGCATCACCCTCCTTCCCCCCCGGCATGATCAGATCCGCCCAAAGACCCCCGGCACGATAAGGCAACGTTTCAGAGTAGAGCAGCAGGAAAGGGTTAGAT
The DNA here is from genome assembly GCA_018360145.1 of Claviceps africana. Classification (NCBI taxonomy): domain Eukaryota; kingdom Fungi; phylum Ascomycota; class Sordariomycetes; order Hypocreales; family Clavicipitaceae; genus Claviceps; species Claviceps africana. The sequence continues at coordinate 30,286 of SRPY01000261.1, read as the reverse complement.
GTAGAACAGATGCTTTCTTTTTTTGTCCCATTCGTGACTTTTTTCTTGCCGGGACATGTGTGGCGGTGTTGGCGGTGGGATGATCAGGGGACGGTTGGAGCAGTTTGGGTCCTCGCGCTATGGGAGGATTCGCAGCAGTCGTGTTGGGATGGGGGGGGGGGGGGGACGGGATGGTGGGTTTTGTATTAGGGGTGGTAGGGTTTGTATTAGGGGCGTGGTATGGATGGCTGTATTAGCTGGGTAGAAGTTTATTCTGTTAGCGGGCTGATGCCTCTATTAGGGGGTCGTACAATCAAGTCGGCATCTTCTGGATTCTACGTCGTGTATTGGCGGATGGTGCCTCGATTAGGGGGTAGTACGATGAAGGCGGCATCTTCTGGATGGTACGGTTTGTAGTGGCGGAGGGTAGTCGGCTTCTTCACACTCATCACGGTCACCACAGCTCGTCCAGTTCTTGTCAAGGCCGCAACGACACAAGTTCTACCGGACACGACCCTATTCTAACAGATACCAAGAACAAGGGGGAAAAAAAAAGACCGGAAAAGAAAACCACGACAGATGGGACGCGCCGTGACGTCTCTCCCACCACGGCGGTCCCCAACCTCCGACTCCTGCTCGAAGAAAAAGAAAAAAACTGTCGCGGGACCCGAGGGATGCAAGCGGACAGAGGTATGGGGCCCCTCCGCTGCAAAGAATCGCCGGGGGTTTGAGAGAAAGACAGTATGATGGATGATGGGTGTGGGTGTGCGTGCGTTGGCACCGTGAATCATGTACCCCTGCTTGCGCCATGCTCTTGCGGAAATGCCAAGACTAGGACCTTGAAGGGACCCAAGACGTACACCGAAAAAAAAAAAATAGAAGATGAGATAAAAAGGGTTGGTGGAAAAAGGAAAGGAGTGTGGCCAGTCGCGTTGCTCTTTCCGTTGCTTTGATTTTGATTTTTTTTTTAATTCGCCCTTGAGTCAAATGTTGCGAGCGGATATCTGGCGACATGGTACCCAAACACGGAAACCTCCACCTTGACTCCGGGGTTTGAACGGGAGATCCCCCCCTCTCCTTGTTTGCCGTCGAGATTTTTTTGCCCGACGACAGCGGAGAGAGAAATAAAGGGAGGAGAAGAAAAAAAAAAGAAAAAGAAAAAGAGAAACCCCGGCCCATGCTCTTCATTCATTCATTCATTTTTTTAAATGTCGTCAATGTCAACCTCCTTCTTCTTCTCGCCTTCATCCGAGTCCTCGTCAGACTCGGCGTCGCCAAACTCAAAGTAGGCCTCTCCGTCTTCGCCTTGACCAAAGGTATCGGTCTCGTTGATTTTGGCGTGTTCTGGCAGTTCGCCGTAGGTCTTGAGGGAGCGGGCCTCGTCGGCAGTGTACTTGAGGATGACGTCGCCCTTGTTGTCTTGGAAATCACGGAGTGACAGGAGGATGATATCCCCCTGGTTGATCCAGACCTTTTTACGCATCTTGCCACGAATCTGCAAACGTGTCGATGGTCAGTGATGCGTCCAAAAAAAAAAGAAAAAAGAAAAAAGAAAAACTCTTGGGATTCAGGTTGCGGGGGGTAAAGGGTTGGTTCGGGATTGCGCGAAATAGCCAAGCCCAATCATGGTGGCGAGCGGGTTGATGGTCATGCACAGGACACGCTACGTACATTGGCAAGACGTTTGCTGCCGTCGAAGCAGAGGGCCTCGAGACGTCCGTTGCCAAGCATCTTGATGACCTGAGCGTACTCCTGGCCGTCTTCCTTGAAGGTCAGCTCACGGCGCTGGTCGTCGTTCTCCTTGGTACCTCGTCTGCGGTTCTTGCCGCCCTGTTTGTTGCATGCGTGTTAGCAAATGCGGCGCCTCGCCCTCTCTCGTTGTTCTTTTTCTTTTCTTTTCCTTTCCTTTCTTTTCCTTTAATTTCTTTTCATTTCTTTCTTTTTTTTTTTTTCATCTGGTCTGCCGATTTTGTGATGGCCGTCTCCCATCGAGGCCGGCAAGCGACGCCGTGGTGTGCGCGCACGGCGATAGCGGGGGCGGGGCAGCACGGACAGCCGCCGGCTGGGTTTTTCTTCGCATCCACCACGTACCTTTCCCTTGTTCTTGGGCATATTGACTGGAGACGCGGCTAATTCGCGTCAAGGCCGGTGTGGAGGATGGCAGAGCAGCGTTTGCGGCGATTGCGCGGAGAGAACCGGGCCTGGCTGGCAGCGGGCGAGATTCCGTCGGGATCTTGGTTGCTGAGACGAAGTTGTAAAGTGGATGGTTTGGCGTCTGGCACCGGGAGGGACAAGACGGTGTGTTTATGAACCCCGGGGCAGGGTGCTGTGGGGGCTTTGCACCTCGAGGAGACGCCTGGGTACTTTGAGAGTAGGAGATACTTTTGTCCGTCAGGTTCAGATCTGCCAAACCAAGGTACACTGTTCTTCAGGAGTACAGCTACTCACGATGACTCAGTGAGTGGGACTTTGTGGGCTGCCCACGGCCGACCAAGATGCACGCCACGGCGCAAGGCCCATGTTAGTGCAGAACCCGTCTCGCAGCGCACCCTGCCGCGTGTGCAATAGTCCTGCTCTAGCGGTACGCTTAGCGGGGCGCCAGCCGAACGGGGTTTGTTCTGTTCATTCGTCCCGCAGGGCACAATGGAACTGGAACAACAAACCTGACAAGCGCAGCAATTCCCAAACGAGTTCCTTCGTCGACGGGACGGTCCCATTCCATTCTTCATTCGTTTATTCACCGCTCAACGACAACGCCGTCTCGACCGGGCCGTGCCTGAACCCGGATCGTCTGTTCAGCTTTGGCCGTTTTGAAGAAGGGGGGGAACAAAAACATGACACTTGCCGCCGGCCCCGACCACATCGTTCAATGGCGGTAGCCAGACCTTCACGGTGGCCTCTGATGCTGGCTTCCTGGCGGCAGCCGCACGCGGCTCGCCCGTCCATCGCCCCCCCGGGTCCGGTTCCCATGGCCATGACGGCCTCGTCAGCAAGCGCCTCCAGGAGCTCCAGCTCCAGCTCCCGCACCGACTACAAGCCCAAGACCGTCAAGCGCTTCGTGCAGGGCGACGGCACCTCGTCAGCAAGCGCCTCCAAGCGCGTCAAACCCGGCTCCCGCCCCGACTACAAGCCCAAGACCGTCAAGCGCTTCATCCCCGAAGACATGAAGGCCTTCGTGCAGGACGACGGCAGGCTCATGACGAATCAAGAGATGCGAGATTTCCTTGTTGAACACGACATTGAGCCCGACAATGGGCGCATGGAACGCTTCGCCGGCGGCACGGAACTCTCCCGTGTCGCATCAGAATTTGGTGCCATGTCGGCCTATAGCCCCAGGCACATTCTACATCCTCACCATCTCATCTTCTTCGACCCTCGCGGTCATCCCTTGGCCCCCAAAATCCGAGCCGACTACGCTCGCAAGATACAGGAGCAGCCGTTTTGGGTCTACGTTACTGCTATGGGGGGATGCTCGGCCGTGGTGCGGACTAAGGTGCAGCGGAAACTGACGCGGTCTGTTTACGAGGCCTTGGATAAGCTTGGCTATCGGACGACGACGCTGAGCAATGCAGGGCCCGACAAGGTTTGGGGGACTCTCTGGGTTACGCTCCATAACCCTCTCAAGGCGGCCGGACAGTCTCCAGAATGGTTTGGGCGAGTTATGGCGACTGCTTTGGTGGCAAATTGCCATCGTCACCTGCGACACATGTAGTCTGTCCCTCCGTCCCTCCGTCCCTCCGTCCCTCCGTCCCTCCCCTCTTCACATTACTTTCTGTCCATCTAGAGGAGGAGCTGCAGGGCCAAAGTTTCCCCTTTCCTGGTCTTGACTTGGAAGCACCTTGTTCTGCCATATGAGAAAGACGTGGTGAATTTGTCAGCTGTAGAGTAGCATAATAGCTCGCAACAGGCTCAACCGCTTTACCGTGCCCTCCGTATCTGCCGAACCTGTTGCTTAATTGAGTTCCAGTCCTGACTAGACCAGTCCTGTTAGCCAACTGGTCCGGCCGCCTGTTCAGCCATGCAGCCGTCAGCTTGCCAGCCATCAGCTTGCCATCCATCCATCTATCCGCTGACAAAATAAATCCTGACAACTGTCCACGGCCGGTAGCTCAGGTGGGGCCCCGACGAATCACGTTACGCCGGTTCCCACTGCGCAGGCTCCAACCTCCAACCTCCAACCTCCAGTCTTCGCATGTCGCTTCATGTTGCTTCCACTTCCACTTCCACTTCCACTTCCACTTCTCCCGACTCGTTGAAAACTCTCGGCCCAGACTCCAGGCTTCGGATCCCTTTGTGCAACGAATCAGCCCGTAGCTCGCAGTCACAGCCATCTCATCCAACTTTGACGCTCCAACTCCCCCGTTTTCCTCTCGAGCCGCCGCCATCACTCCGTTCGACAGTCATTCCAATTGCGCCGACTAGCACGTCAACTCAGTCAGAAAGCTCTTCTGGGCTGCTGCATTGACACACGTCCACCTCGAAAAACCACATCAGGAACAAGATAGTGTGCCAAGCCGCAGCGGCGCGATTCGGGGCAAGAATGCTCGTGTCTCTCACTGTCGGCAAAGTCGACGCCGGCGTCACTGTCCTTCTGACACCGGACAAGCGACTGGTTCGTCTCCAAACCTCAATTCCCTGCTTCTCTTCTTCTTCTTCTTCTTCTTCTTCTTCTTCTTCTTCTTCTTCTTCTTCTTCTTCTTCTTCTTTTCACGCACGAGATTTCTCACGTCACCTAACCGCCATCACCGCGACGACCGACGGCAACAGATTGAGTTCCCCTCCATTCTTCTTCCTCCCAACATCTCCTCCGGCAGCATCGTCGACATTGCCGTGTCGCAAAACACTCAGAAGGAAACGGCCGAGGGGCAAAAGTTTCGCGCCTTGCAGGACCGCATCTTTCACTCGTTTGGCGCCTCGGAGCCCGCGAACCCAGCCCTACGCTGCCGCAATGCCACACAAACGTCCGTGGTCCTCGAATGGGATCCCATTGATCTTGCCACGGCGGACTTGATATCGCTGAGCCTATATCGCAATGGCCAAAAGGCCGGAAACATCCCCCGGCCTCTGCAGATGCGCAGCACCAAGATCAGCGGCCTGGCGGTCGACACCGAGTACACCTTCCACTTGATCCTGAGAACGACGGCCGGCACGCGGACGAGCGAAAAAGTAACGGTTCGCACGCACAAAATGACGGACCTGAGCGGCGTCACCATCACGACGGGCATCTTGCCCGCTGCCACCAAGGAGAACCTGACGCGGGCCGTGGAGCGCATCGGCGCCAAGATTGTCGACGGAGTGCGCATCGACACGACGCATTTTGTCACCACCGAGGGACGGGGCACCGCCTGGGAGAAGGCCGTCGAGACCAACATACCCGTGGTGCGACCCGAATGGGTGGATGCGTGCGAGAAGAACGGCCGCATCTTGGGAGTCACCAAGTTCTATCTGGACGCCATGAGGCCGGGCCCCCCCAGCCAAGACCACATCTCCTCGCCGCCATCGGCTACCCCGACTGTCCCGCCCAAGGACGAGGCGCCTTTGACGGACACTCCTTCCAAAAAGTGCGAGCCGACCCAGAATGACCAACCGCAGCGGGGATCGAACCAAGTGGGTGACGAGGACCACGACAAGACAGAGAAGGATGATGACATTGCGGACAAGGCTAAGCCCGTCGAGCCCGAGCAAGAAGTGGAGACGGCCTCACGACGACCAGATGACCAGAAGAGGAGACTGGAGGACAACAAGAAGAAGAAGAAGAAGCAGCAGAAGATTGCCCTGCGTCCCAGGACATCCAGCGACCAAGGCGAGGCAATGAGCGGCGAAGAAAAAGTCCGAGGCCATGAAGAAGGGGGCGGCGTGGCAGGAGACGCAGAGGAGAAGCCGGTCGGCACGCCCGACGGTGCATCCTTTCAAGAAGTTGAACTGTGAGAAGAGACCCCCAAGGGCATTGCGTACCCCCGCCCAGGAGATGACGGGAAGGCTCCGAGGTGTCGAGGTGTCGAGGTCTCGGGGTCTCGGTCGTTGCACACACGCACACATACGAGTCTACCTGGCATTGTGTATCTAGCATGTATAAAATGGCGGCCGAAAAGCATTGCGTGGGCCTCGGTGATGTTTTTGACGGGCAAACTACGGCGGACCCGACTGCCAGGCACAACAAACATGGTCCCGGTGCTCCGTCTTGCCAGTATCCATGCATCGAATGTGTCCCCTCCATCCCTCCATCCCTCCACCGCCAGCCCTTCTCCGTCGTCCATCCCCCTCATCCATCCCCTACGGCGGAACCACCTCCCCCCTCCAGTCCAGACACTTCCCCCCATCCCTCAGCCCATCCAACCCCCTCACAACGCCCACCATCCTCCCCACCGCATCCTCCACCTCCAAAAACCCCTCCCTCCCCTCAACACTCCCCCAAAACTCACGACTAAAGTCCGTCCGCACCGTCCCAGGATGATACGCCACAGCCATAGCCCCCCCCCCGCTCCTCGCCCGAAGCATCCAATCCAAACTCCTAGCCGCGCTGTTCACCCCCGCCTTACTCGCCCGATACGAGTACCACCCCCCAAGCCTATTCTCCGTCACGGACCCAACCCTCGCCGACATGAAGACCCAAGCCGCCGGTCCCCCCTCCACGACCGTCCCCGCCCGCGGCATGAACCCGACAAAGTGCTTCGCCAGGAGGAGAGGTCCCGCGCAGTTGACCCGGAACATGGCCAGGCTGGCGGCCGCGTCGATCTGCAGGGGCGACTTCTCGGGCTTGAGAACCCCGGGGATCGCAAACGAGAGGTGCAGGTGGTGTGTGCGCGGGGGGAAAAGGTCCCGGGCGAGCTGCGCGGCGCGCTCTATGGATGGCTCGTCGGTCACGTCCACGCGCGTGAGGTGCAGACGGGAGGCGTGCCGGTCGAGCGGCGAGCGGGGGCCGTCGTGGTCGCCGTCGGCGTCTCCGTCGCGGGGTTGTGGTTGTGGTTGTGGTTGTGGTTGATGCTCCGGCCGGCCGGAGAGGATGGCCGTCTTGGCCGCCTCGAGGTCGGGCGAGCGCGTCGTGGCCAGGATGGGCATCGTCGTCGTCTGCAGGAGGTGCCGCGTGAGGTGGAAGCCTATGCCGCGGCTGGAGGGGCACACGAAGATCCAGGGGCGGGAGGCCATTTTGTTTTATTTTTTTTTCCCCCTCCTTCTTTTCGCCGTCAACTCGTCCTTCAACAAGGACCTTTTGGTGGTGTGTGGGAGGGGATGGGGCGGCAAGTCAGTCCGTGGTGGTTGTCTCCCTTTTTGCGTGCTGTGGTTGTTGGTTGACCAGGACGAACGACGAGCGTGGGCGTTGCCGTGCCGCATGCGTCATCGACTGGCCATCTACATTAAGTAGGTACCTATGTGCATATGTATGTACGTACATTAAGTACATACTCCATACGCCATCTACGCCATCTATAGATAGATTGGATTGCACCATGACGCTTACGGAAAATCCGGGTAGCCGGGGGCTCGGGCTAGCTGCCGACTAGCGCAGGCGCCTTTTAGCCGGCCGGGTGCACCAAGTACCAAGTACCCAACTTCTTTTGTGCATTGCCCGACATTGAATTGCTGGCTAACTTTAAAACATGAAACATCCCGCATGTGTCTGTACCATTATTTCCTGCACTGGCGGACTGCGGTCCCGCTGCTCCCCAGCTCTACTCTCATATCCATGTCCATGTCCTGTCCCCCCTCTTCCCCTTTCTGTTGCATACTACAAGAATTGACGTCCAAGGCTGAACGAACCTCGTCCATTCCTCAACGCAGGCGTCTCTGTTTCCGCAGTCCTCTGCCAGTGCCTCGAATTTCCCACGAGCTCCTCGACGCCACCCATTCCGCCGCCGCCGCTCCTGCCGACGCAGTCGCTCCAACCACCCTCGCTGCGGCTTGGCCCCGCGTGCTGCTCCAGCAGTCTGCTCTGCGACAAACCCGAGCTTCTGCACAGGCTCCTTCTGGACGCGTCGCCATCCGAAGCCCAGTCCGTCAAGTCCTTCGGGGGCTCGTCGTCTTCTGTGGCCCAGCTCTTGTTCATGCTCTTCAAGAAAGGCACGAGGGCCTGCAGCCATATGTCATCGTTTCTTTCCAGCCTGCGTAGACGCCGCTCCACGTCGCGCAGGCGATGTTCCCTGTATGCTTCATACGGCCCCAGCATCTCCACGTCCGCCTGAGGAGCGGCTCGGTTCTCGCGCGAGCCGATGCTAGAGGCCAACTGCTGTGCTCTTGCTTTGGCCAGGGCTATGGCCTCGCGCACCCTTTGGTCGTCCTCTCTGATAGCCCTCCATTCCCGTCGTCGTGCCAAGCAACTCCGATCCGACGTAGTGTGTTTTTGCGGCGGCGAGCCGTGCGCGGAAGTGGGAGGTGTCGGTATGCTCGACTTGCTCGGCTCGCCCGCAGTCATCGACGGTACGGGACGCCCCGTCAGCTCCCGACCGAAGGCCCGTGACGCTCTCATCGCCGCCGCCGCCGCCGCCGCCGCCAACTCCGTGTCGTACATTGGCTCCATGTCCATGACTACCATGAGCTTGCTCAGCGTCAGGATTGGTCCCGACCCCGACGCGGTATCGGCTGATTCCGATCCTTCTCCCTCCTTTGAAAGACAGCATGTAGCAGATCTTGTCGTCGGCGGCTGTGTGGCTTTACCGCACGCAAGCGTATCCGCATCGAGTTGCTGTTCCCTTGACTGGGCATGCCGCATGGCCTCAAGGTCACGCCGCTTCTTGTCCCTCACAACAGCCTTCCTGCATCTCATTGGATCGAGCGGCGCTGCGTGAGACGAATCACCTTCGACTTTGTCCGCGGGCACGCCGGGTGGCGATTCTGGAGGCTGCATCACGCCGTCAATGGAGGGCGGAGCATTCCTTCGCCTCGTGGAGCGACTGGAAGCCATGCTTGAAGCACGCGCAGGATAGGCGGACCGTTGAAACGTCTGCTGATTGTGTCTGTTCTGATCGGAGCCCTCGCGTCTTGGTAAATCCCAAGGAGCTTGCCACGGCGCGGCGCGATCGTCCAGCATCGGAGTGTCAAAGCTGGTTGAAAATTCGCCAATGTAGTCGTAAGGCGCGCTGCCTGCGCTGCTGGTCGGCTTGTGAGGCGGCAGTGGAGGCGGCTGAGGCCCCTGACTCTGCACGCGAGGAGGAGAAGACGGGCGTCTCGGTGCTGCCGCTGCCGCCGCTGCCGCCGCTGCCGCCGCTGCCGCCGCCGTACCATGACCTGCCTCGTGTGCCTCTGTGACAGGTCGCAATACAGTGACAATGCCCTTATCGTTCGTATAGGTCCGAACCGGATCCTTGCTGACCATGCCCCCCTGCGAATCCTGGGTGAAGATGGGATATTGCGATCTCATGTCCGGGCCAAATGGGGCGGCTTCCCAGGGAATGGAGATGGCAATGTGCCTGTGGCCGTCAATCGTGACGCCGGCTACTGCGGAATCGGGTAGTCGAATTTGCTGCGGCTCTCTGGGCATGGACTTGCTCCTCTTGGCCATGCTCTTGATCTTGGACCATCGGCCGCGGCCATCCTCCTCCTCCATGTCCTCGTACGGTATTGACATGAAATTGTAGGGTGGAGGGGGTTGGTTTTTCAGGAATTCCATCATGGCGGCCACGTTCTCTCGCGCCTCCTCTGCACTAGTCCTTTCTCTGTGCAGCACAGTATCATGCAGGTCTCCGGCATGCACGTTGCTGTGGACAGTCTGAAGCTGCGAGCCGCGCCGGGGATATGCGTGCGTCGTCTCGGTGCGTTGAAGGGATTCTTCTCCACCCGAGCGGTCGCGGTGATGGACAGTGAAAGGAGAAAACGTCAATGGCGATAAGGCGGGGACGGCGACATCGGCAGACGACGCCGTGTTTATTCGTCTTCGAGAGATGGAACGAACCATGGCGGCCACCTTTCGTACACACTGGTCGACGGATATTTTCTTGGTCAATAGGGGAGTCGGGTCTGGCAGCAGCTCAGAATCCACGCCTACGCGCATGGATATTATGTATGTCGGACACTGTCAAAGCTTCTTGCGGAACAACGTAGAAGGCTTTGCCTGGAACCTGGCAGTGGGCGTATTTTTGAGACAACCAACCCCAACCATACATGGACGCGCCGGTCGGGGCTGCCGCACCGGTGCGGTGTCTAAGAGGTTGTCTCTCTCTTCTCTCTCTTTTTTTTTGTTTGCTGGGGTGAGGTGATCTCACCATAGACCGGCCAGCCAATTGACCCTGGATAAGAGGAGGGTCTTTTTGTTCCAAGTCAGAGGGAGCACGTAATGAGCCGGGAAATTGCAAACAGGACGAAGACGAGTTGATGACTCGGTGGCAGGGAAACAGACCACCTTCCCATCACATTTGTAGGTCGATGGTGCTGCTCTCCAGCTTCTCCAGCCAAGGCGTGTGTGTTTCTGCACAGCCCCCTCCTCCAGGTTGCAGAGCGGTGATTTCCGCAGAGGTCGGTAAAGGTTGAGCTGGCGGTGGGAAGAAAAAAAAGAAAGAAGGAAAATAGCGCCGCGATTGAAGGATAGCGGACGGTTGGTTGCGGGACTCGATCGCTGACGGATAAGAACGATCAAGCTCAGAAATTTGGAGTGGCTGCCAAGTAAGTAGAATTCGTCCGACCATTAGTATCGCCCGTCATCTCGGGGCAGAGCTCCGCCGTTGAAGGGAACACCCGGTCTGTTAAATCGGAAAGGAAAAAAAAAAAAAAAAAAAAAAAGTTGTCGAGCTATTCCGGCCGAGGGTTCGAGGGTGCTTGTCTCTTTCGACATACATGCTACTGGGCAATTTGGAATCCGGTTCGAAGCCTTCATCTTTTGGTCCGCTTCGTAATAAAGCAACTCCACCCGGGGTACCAGTGCCCGACTTCCCCGTCCTACCACCACCGTCTTTTACCTGGTCGAGGAGAAGACGGCCAGGTTTGGTTTTCTTTTTCGTTCTTTTTCGTTGTCTTTGTTTTCTTCTGTTCCCCCCCCTCTTTTCTTTTTTCTTCTTCAACCATGACTCGCAAGGTGGCATTTCGTACGGTGCCAGGGCGTACAAAAGAAAAGAAAGAAAAACATGTTGGCCATGACAGGACAGGACGATGGAGTGGCCAGCCCGAAGCAGGGATTTGGGTGTTGGAGGAGGTGTTGCGTCGTCGTCGGTGGTCGGTGGTCGGTGGCTCGACCGCGCGACTCTGTACCGACAAGCTCGCTGATGATGACTCGATGCTCGACCAGGAACGTGACAATGCATGAGGTGATGCATGCACAATGCGGGCCCTGGCAGCCGGCACCTGGCAGCCGGCAACATTGAATTGGGCCCCGGCTCCCACAGGACCGACCGCATGTATCCTGCCCTGCCCTGCTTGCCCTGTCTGTGGGACAGGTCAAGTTGCGATTCGCAGCTGCCAATTTGACCCAGCCAACACCAGCACCAGCACCAGCACCAGCACCAGCACCAGCACCAGCACCCTGCCTCGACAACGCCTCTCCGGGCCCCCGGGCCCCCGGGCTCCAGCCATCCGATGAATCACAAGTCCGTGCGCCAACCATGGCAAGCTCCATGCCACCCATGGACTGATTGATTTGATTCTTGTGATTCTTGGTGGTCCCAGCCTCCAGCCTCATCTCCAGATGATCATCCGCTCTGCCATCCCCCCAACCCACATATTACATGCACCGGCGGTCCCCGGACCCAACCGGAAGGTGCCACAGTCCCCCCCCCCATCCCTCCTTCCAAGTCCTGCCACCACTCGGCATTCAGCGCTCCTCCCGCGGAAATCCCCCGCCCAGCCCGCCGTCAACAGAGCCATGAACCATGACGAGCCTCTTGACCAGCCATCATCGTCCCACCGGTATTCGCATCGTACATGTCTCCCATTCCCGTCCAAGACACCAAGTCTTGCCTTGGCGACAACTACAAACCCCGTGCTGCGCCCTCCATGTCTAACCCACTGCCCCCTCCCCGCCGACGCCTCGACAAAGGGACCCTCTCGGCCAGCCCAAGCGTGGCATGCACGCCAACTTCATACACAAACATACGGCTCTACGTGCCGTCGGAAGAGGGAAGAAAACAAAATAAAGTAAAAATCTCACGCGGTGCCCAATCTCTCATCTCTGTCAGAAGATGAGTTGCCTGCCTCCGGCCTATGTGCGGCGAGCAAACCGCCATGTAAACCGGGCCGTCATGGTCCCCCATTCCGCGCCAATTTTCTCCTATTGGACAGTTTGGCCTGCTGTCTGGTCTGATGATTGGTCTCGACTCCGGGAGACTGAAGACAAATTCACCCGATGAGGTCGACCAGGCGCCAGCGACCTCTGGTGTATGAAACAAAAAGCTGATGGTGGTCTCAAGCCTTTGTGTATCGAAAACCTCAGTCGGCGGAAAGGGGCATTCTCATAACGCTTCAGCTCTAGGCATGGCAAAGGTCCTTCTCGCTAAAGTCATGGGCGTCTTCTACAGGAGCCTCTACGTAGAATGATGGGGGGGGGGGACCACGACCTTTTGTATCATTGAAAACGTGGGCGGCCGGCTGAATGGCTTGCCACTGTCACTTGAGCTTTGCGTCCTATGCAACGCCTCTAATCCAGAAACGATTCCCCAACTTGGAGGGCCAAGCATACCATGAGCAAAAAAAAAGAAAACGAGGAAAAAATACAAGGAAAATGAAGAAAAAAAAGAAAAAGAAAAAAAAAGAAAAAAAAATATGCCAATGAAGCTGCAGCACATGTATAGCCCAAACAACGCCTGGTAAATGCATTCAACCATCTAATGGGCTGAGCGCCTTCGCAATGCTGCTGGAATGACGAGTTGCATGTAGATTAAAAAAAAAACGAAAAAGGAAAAGCACAAGAAAACCCCATGGGAAAAGGGGGTTGGGTGATGGTGTCGTGTGCCATCCCCTCTCTATTCCCTCATCGTATGCTCATTTACCTCTTTTTGGGCACAAACAGACTTGGTTTTGCCTTCTTTCGAGGGCCCTGTGGTGGAGGTTTATTCATCGGCTACAGAGACAAATCTTAGCTCTCCCTCAGAATGTCATCAGTTCTTTAATGCTTACCCTCGTGCTGCTCACGGAGCTACTAGATTGGTGCGGAGATGACGTCGATCCAGTCGATGCTGGATTCCGTAGTATCGCTTTGGGATTCATCATAACCTGGGCCGGCGGCCGTTCTGGCGGTACGATCCCCAGAACCGACATTGCCGAGGGATCTTTAGGTTGGTGGCTTTGCCCCATCGGTTTCTGTCCAAATTTGCCCATGAGCCCACCCCGAGGTTTGTTGTTCGCGATCTGTTCCATTGTCAGAATTATCGGTTGCAAGGCTGGCGATTCGCGCTGCCAGCGGATTATCACATACTCTCTTTGAAGATTGTTGCCCCCCATCACTGCCGTCCAGAGGCCGCTTCTTATGTTCGAGGCTTCGAGGCTCGGATGTATGGATGACGGGCGCGCCACCTTCGCGAGACGGCGCAGCATTTATCATACCACCGTCGCCAGTGCTCGTTCGAGACTGCTTCGGCTCCATGGCCGCAGGTGGAGGAGGTGTTGGGGTGCCGTCGTTACCGATGGAAGCATTCGACTTCAGGTTCTGCACCCCAACCAAAGAATCATCACTTGCGGCCGGCGGCGCATCGACCATTTCGACATCTTTGGGGGAGGGAACACGGGTTGCGACAAGACTCGAGGGACTGGCTGGCTGCAAAGGTCGCCTGAACATACCCAGAATGTCTCCACTGGTGTATCGATCGCGAGCCTTGGCGTCCTCAATCAGCTTCTTCCAGAATTCGCCTTGAACCAAGGCTCTAGAATCTCCAAGAATCCACAACGACGACTTCGCTCGCGTCAGACCGACGTTCATACGTCGAATGTCCGTCATGAAGCCGATGCCGCCGGTTGAGCTAGCTCGTACGCAGGAGAAGATGATGATCTCGCACTCACGACCCTGGAAAGCATCCGTGGTGTTGAACTCGATGATATCGGTAATGTTTTCGCCGTATCGACCTTGAAAGCGACTTCGTAGTTCAAACAGCTGCGCCTTGTAAGGTGTGATGATGCCAATCTTTCCTGTCAGGTCGCATTGCCTGTACTCCCTGCGAAAACGGTCGTACATCTCCATGGCCACGTCCAATTCTCTCGTGTTGACCAGGGACTGACCTTTGCGCCCCTTTGACTGTACACCCTCCACGTCAAAGAATCGGTAAGGACCGAGGAGTGCGCTCTTGTGCCATGGCTGCTGTCGGAGTTGCAACATGTCCTGCCCGTCCTGTAGTTGCCCTTCGTAAAACTCTTTGCTGGGAAACACGCTGATCTCGGGATGCATTCGGTATTGCATGTCGAGTAGATGCACGGATTTGGGATGGTTCTGCTGCATGCGCACAAACAGACTCTGATCGTAACCAAACTTCGCGGCAGACTGTGACAGGACCGTCGGGGGAAGTTGCTTAGGATCACCGACAAGGATACATTTGCAGCAACCGTATTTCAAGGGAATCAGGGCGCTCAGCTCGACACACTGGGCTGCTTCATCGATGATGACTGTCTCAAACTCCACGTCCAGGTTGCGGAACATTTCGTGTCCACTGCCACTGAGAGTAGCACAGATAACATGCGCCGAGTTGAGAATCTCTTGCTGGACCTGTCGTCGTCGCATTTCCATTTCCCGAGCCAAAGAGTTCCCGCTGTCTTTATTGGCGTCGATTTGCTTGCCGATTTGCATCTGCTCCCGCTTCCGTTCATCAAACTTTCTGCTGAAGGCATTCACAGCAGCAACGTCATCTTTGGCGCGTGCCTCGTCCAAGCGCGCTCGAATCTCGGATAATTCTTCCTTGAGTTTGGCGGCATCCTCGTGCAGCTTGTCCCGCTCTGCCTTGGCCTTGTCCTTTGCGTTGTCGCCTTCTAGTCGGAGACGGACAAGCTCGTCCAGAGTAACGTCCCTGACAGCAGCATTGATAGCGTCGCTTCTGCCCAGACGCAGTACATTAATAGGCTTTACCTTCCCCATACCTGTCGTGACACCGGCCTTTAGACGGAGCACCAATTCGTCAACAGCCGCGTTGCTAGGAGCACACACGAGAAGCTTCTTGGGACGCCCCTGAGCCGCTGGTGTCGACGATGCTGAATGCCGCAGCGGGCCGCTTACGGGGACGCCATTTGAGACCTGCGCAAGCTGCTCAGACAGCAAGGAGCCAACCATTGCGGTGATTGTCTTTGTTTTTCCCGTTCCAGGAGGTCTGCAGCCAGGTAAGTGTCTGATCGGCCACACAAATTTCAAAGCTTCAAGTTTCTACTAGACGTACCCTTGGATAAGCGTGAAACCGTCATTCTCATGAGCCCCGAGCACCGCCAGTGCTTGGCCACGGTTGAGTGCCCAATTCTGCATTGCATTGCTTACCCGTTCATCACCGTAACGAATGATCGGCGATGGCTCGGCTTTGAGGATTTCGTCCATAAGATCGTAGTACTGAAGGCTTTCTAGCGCAGCATATTCTCTCTCGATTGTCGTCATGTTTGTCACCTTGATACCGTGCACGCTAGTCCCTGGCGTCAAGACGAGCGACAGCGGATTGTTCCGAGAGGCAACGCGGTACGTGATTTCCACAAAATCTTTCTTGTACGTTTTTCGATGGACTCTGGCCAGGCAGTGTCTCGAATCTGGGCTGCGCAGCGGGTTCTCGTCTTCCGATACGAGCAGAATATCTCCTTCCGAAACACCTCTGTCTCGATTCTGAACGATGGGCATCGTGAAAGATACTTCTAGATAACTATCCACACTTGCACGACTCGTCACTTTCATGCCAAAGGGCTGTGATGTGATTTCATCCTTGGCTGTTACAAAAGAGCGCCACGCCTCCGACGCCAGTAACGGGAAAAAGGTGGACTGGTACGTTCGTGGGTCAGAGTACGTCGTCGCGACGACAGAAGGTGCTGGCCTGTTTGGTGGGTCGTTGCCTTGATGAAAAATGTCCCACGCCAGGATGGTGTTGTGCAGTCTGTCCATGGGAGGAATCAATCGAGCTCTCATCTCCTTGACAGATCGTTGTTGTCGAACCTTCTTGACAGGGCGCCTAAGTCTATCTCGCAAAGCCTGTTGTCGTCGCTTTTCATGTTCATCCAAGCCTTTCTGACCACCAGCACTCAAAATGGCAAGTTGTTCGGCAGAATCAGAGTCCTCGCTGTCAACATCTGAGTCTTCGTCAGAGCTGTTAACCATGATTTCACTCCGGCCGTGGTCTTTCCCAGTGACACCCAGACTCTGAATACCCGACCCCTCACCAGGCACCAGCTCTCCTCGAAGTCGTTTGGCCCTCGCGATTGTCTCAGCATCTCTCATCGCCTTCTCGGCCTTCTCTTTCTTCCTGTTTTCCTTGAGGCGCAATATATCTCTTTGATCAGGGACCGCGGGTCCGCTGATCTTTCCCTTCGCCTGTCGGGCCGCAAGCTGTTTGAGAATTGGGCTGTCCACAGATCGACTAAAATCCAAGACATCATCTCGATTTGTCCTTGCAGGTTTGGTGACCTCCGGGCCCATACTACCCGGTGGGCCCAATTTCGACCAAGCGTCAAGCTTGCTTTGCTTCTTGATCTTGGCATTGCCAGAGATAGATGTGCGGTGGTCTGACGAGTCTGAAGACATACCCAGCTGAACGATTTGAACGTCTTCATCGTGACCAAGCGCCTGCAGCAGTTCTGCTCGTTGTTGGTCAGTAAGGTTCGTGGTGCGGATATATTTCCCAGCGACACCAGTAGGAATGCAAGCGTCTGTGATAAGTTTTCGAGAACCAGCATTGATTTCTAGTTTGTTTTCTCGAAGACGCGTCAGGATCTTGCAGAGAACTCTGACCGTAACATCAACCAACCATTTATCCTTGAGTCGAATCATGTTTTCCATTCCTCGGAAATTGTCCTTCGCCGGTCCCAAGATGATAGGCATCACGTCCCGTTCGTCCTTGCCCAAGGCGGTGGCAGAGGTCAGCAAACCATCTTCTGCGATGAGAGCCTCGGCCAATTCCATGATTTCTCGGCAAAATTCAGTCATGGTACTATTGGGAATGCAGAGTGACCATGACTCAATGTTCAAGCAAGACTTTGAAACGAATCTCCACTGCTCGTTCCACCAACGCAGCACTATAGCGACAGACTTAGGTTCCAACCTTTTCGTTCTGAGAACTCCAGTAGACGTGTTCGATAGACCCTGGAGGACGTCTCGGTTCATGTTGAGGAGCGGGCGGATCGGACCCCAGGGGTAGGGCGGTTTGAGAGTTCTGTCCAGTGTCCAGACAATGGAGGATAAGGTTTGGTCGGGGTGATGCTCCGACATATGCTGCAGTGCAGCACTGCGAGAAATTTCTCCTGTCCAGCTTTTGAGTATCTCGGCGGACCCCTCGGCCAGGTCAGAGTCGTCGTGGACCGAGAGCCCTACGATTATATAAAACGACAAGCGATCAGTGAACATCATATTCAAGTCCGTGGTATCCATTTCCGAAATCCGTGCAAGGATACGTGTCAATGCACTGGCCGTGGCAAGGAGAGATTCGTTGAAGCGTTCGCTGGATTCGGGTAACTTGGTGACGGTTTTCGGCGACCTTATCTGTTCCACCGAGATAAGAGGACCGAGAGACACCAAGATACTCTTCGCAATAGAAACTTGATCCAGAGACGCGTCAAATATTTCGACAACACCTTCCCAGAATTTCCGAGACTCGCGAACTATTGTTGACTGCAACTTCTTATTGCTGTTATTGTGAATGACTTGAAAGTCGTCTGAAAACATCTTCATATC
Organism: Claviceps africana; assembly: GCA_018360145.1. NCBI lineage: Eukaryota > Fungi > Ascomycota > Sordariomycetes > Hypocreales > Clavicipitaceae > Claviceps > Claviceps africana. Next base: position 12,552 of record SRPY01000261.1, on the reverse strand, counting down.
CAGTCTCATGGCCGCCTGAAGGATCGATTTCGCAGCGTCAGCAACCTTCAAAGTTGTCCAGCCTTCGTGGTGGTCTCGAGATGGTCGCAGGTTGGCCATGATCAGATCTTTGTGCCGAACCACAAGATTGAATGCGGCGCTGGCGTAAAGATGGACACTGTCGGATATAATTTCGGTCGATGAATCCAAGAAGGACTTTACTGTGAAATCCATGGCATCAAAGCCGGCTCGAATGCATGCCGATCGTCCTGCTTCGCTTATGGAAGTGTCCTTAATCATTTCACCCAATGTGTGCATGAGACCGTCACAGGCATCATATCTACGATCTCGTGTTAACGACGTAAGCCAAGGCTGAATCCATGAAGTAGGGAAAGGAGTGACGTCTGTATCAGTGGTGTACCCTGTCCAACAGTTTTCGAGGGACTGATTGAGTAAGTGTTTGTAGATTGGACTACAGAAAACTAGATCGGCAATAACGGTTGGCTTCGCATCGCCAACGACATCCCAAACAGCTTTTGGGGACTGTCGAAGAAACATTGTCAAAACACGAATGGTTGTCACCAAAACTCCTTCGGAATTGTAGGAAATATGGCGAAAGAGTAAGTCGTAAATATTGGCACTGCCGGCGCGCAACTCCATGCTGCGAAGGCGACTGAAGATGAGGGCTTCCGGGAGCTTAGTAAGAATGATTTCGAATCCCTGCCAAAATCTTTCGATCTCCAAAAGAATCTCTGGTGAGGGCTGGTTGGTATCTTTGCGGGAGATATCGTCGATGGCCGAGATCAAACCAGGGCTCACTGCCCAGTCAAATTGATCGTCGGTGATGGACTTGGCCTCAACTGCCTTCCAGTTTTCCTCGGCCCATTTTCGGCGGTCATCGTTTTTCTGGTCAAATAAGAAATACGTCATCCCCGGCAGGGGATCTTTACTTCCAAGCTTCAGGTAGCTTTTGCCCTGTAAGCGCATGAAAACGTACTGAAAGATGCCGCGGTGCTCCGGATCGGCCATATACGGCATACAGCATAGCGCCTCGTAGACAGCCAGGAGAACTGTAGCTAGATTTTCTCCAAACTGAGTCTTTTTGAACGTAGCTCCACTCTCTTCGATTTTTCCGATGTAGTCTTTTGCCCAAGTAAGATTGTGCGCGATTCTGGCAATGTCTAATCGCTGAAGCATGTCTTGAATATGCTCGACGACATCTTCGTTCCATTTCCTAATCTTGATTAGTCGTTGCTGTTTTTGACGCGCATAGGAAAACTTACTCGGAGAAGTTTTGCAGGTAGGCCGGCCGCTGCATGTGCCAGTTCAGAACGCAGTCTGAACACGTTCTCAGTGTGTGTTCCAGCCTTTCCTTGAATTCTTCAAGCCATTTCCCAGCAGCAGATTTATCAAAGCCAAATATTAGACTGTTCCAATATGTAATCTCGATACGGCGATGACTCTCTTCGATCCGCCGTGTCTTTTCGTCGACGGGGATTGTCGACTCGGGATCATCGACAGTTTTGTAGTTTTCGCCATCGTCCGCATTGATTTTCGGGCAGAGAAGGTGACATTCGGGAGAAAGCTTTTGCAGTTCATCGTACCACTTGGCAAGCTCCTCGTTGAGTTCTGACATGTTGCTTTTCGTCTCCGTGGCTCATCCTCGAGGATAGATCCTGGAGCCTTTGTCAAGGGGCCGGAGTTAATTCAAGGCCCCCCACCAATGGAATCAGGTCCACCTGGTCAAGACACTTTCGTGTTTGGAAGCCTTGGTCGTAAGTGAGGGACGCGCGGAAGAATTTAAGCGGGCGATCCTCTTGACGATAATTTCACACGTCATTCCAAGGTCAACAAGGTAGGCTGTCAGACTACAGAAAGAATCCCCCGAAAAGCTAGAAGCAGGTTCCACGAGCGCCGTTTGATGGAAGAATGGGAAAGCGAGAAGTACACGCGCTTTCACCTACTTTCCATCTGTGCGAATATTGAGAAATTGTCTGCACAAGTCAGGATCGATTGGTCCCAGAGTACGTCGATGCCGTGAGGGACTGGAGATGACGAGCTGCGCACATGCAAAAAAAAAAAAAGAAAAGGAAAGGAAAAAAGGGAAGACTTCCGCAGTAGCGCTTGTTGAGCGTGAAAACGTCAGGCCGCTGCACAACGTTCCTGTGGGACCCAGACGCGTAAAGTGTCCATCCAGACTGCAGGAAGTGCCTTGTGAAGGAGCGCGTTGATAGGCGAAATAAAGTGGAATCCCTTGTCAGAGCAGGGCAGTGTGGCCCGTGCACCTGTCTATGAGCTTGCTGATTAGCTAATCGGGTCAGCTGCAGAAATGCCACTATTACCTCGACTGATTTCCCGATTTCCGAGAATACACATGACATGTACGAGTACATGTCATATGAAGTATGCATGTATATACCTACTAACATTACATACAAGCACATACCTACATATGTATGTTGTATGTATGTACTGCTTAAATACGTATATCCTTAGTTGTCTCTTCTTTGAGCGGCGCTCGTTTGTTCTTGATTGACGATCAACTCTGAACGGAAAGTGACTAGTGGTCAATCTCCCTTCTTACATGCCGGCTCGATCATTTTTCTGGCAAAGATCAGGATAAAATGATGAAATTTTCTTTTCTTTTCTTTTTTTATTTTCCTCTTTCCTCTTTCCTCTTTCTTCTTTCTTCTTTCTTCTTTCTTTACGTGAGGCCACAGCCATCCTGGCCTGATCAATCTCAAAGCAGCATGAAAGCATTTTCCATTCACGTATTGCTTGGCACTGCCTCTATACATTTTGACCAGATTGTGTATTTGTGACACCCTTCCCCGAAACTTGCCACTCAAATTCCCTGAAGCTCGTCTCAAGCTCTTATTAATGGCTGTTTCTGTGGAATCTAGCATCATTCGGCTTGCTTACTTGGCTTCACTACTCAAAGCACAACATGGCACCTTCTAACTTCTGGTTCGAGGACACTCGAGACCGACATCGAGAAATCAGTCCCGCTAGATCGTGTACACTCGAACCAGACGTCGGCGATGTGAGGCAAGACGTTAGGGACGGAGCGGCCATCATAGATTTGACTTCGGGCATTGCATTATCCCATTCACATGGCGTTCGACCTACTTCGGCAAGTCAGCAGTCGCAAAGTGAGTTTCACGTCGGCGATGTGCTGGAGGTCAGAAACACCATGCTTGGCCAGTATCCTGTCCATTTCATTCAAATTACAGAAATCTCGCACCCATCAACAGAGGGCCAGACATTTGAGGGTGTTCCTTTTATTAGAACGCGATCCATGGCTGGCCAACTTCCTAAAAAATACAATGAGATTTGCAAGATGCTGCACTTCCGACGGGAAAGCCGACTTTTCCTAGAAGACTGTCCAGCATTAGTACATGTCAAAGCGGATCTTGTCGTCAGAAGACGAAACATGATCATAACAAACTCCCTTTACCCGACCTTCGCGGTCAGACGACCGTCACAAGAACCAATGAGACGCACACCTGAGCAACCTGTACGGGAAGAGGCTGATAGTACACTAGTCTGCCGATGGAAATGGACGGCGAACTTTGTCAAAAACCAAAGACAGACGAAGATGGATGAAGCCATTGAGCGAATCAGTGCCGAAGAAGTGTCAGGGTCGCAATTTGTGGTCCCGGAACAGACACTCTGTAACAGGTGGCGCGGGGGTCGACACAGGGGAGGTTCCTGGCGGCACGCCTGTGATGATGAATCCGTTATTCGATGCGATGATGGATGGTCAGACCAATTCGTTGGGCCTTTCCGACGGCACAGCCAACGATATACGCTTTTCGATGCATTCTCGGGCGCTAGGGGCGTCTCGAGAGGCGCGCAGAGCGCTGGCTTTCAAGTGACACATGCCGTCGATCTAGACGCCGCGGTATGGGACACATACTCGATCAATTTCCCTAAATCCTGCCTGTACAAAATGTCGGTTGACCAATTCCTTCAACACGCGAAAGATGTGTACCTTCGCCCAGACATTCTTCACATGTCTCCGCCTTGTCAACCTTTCTCACCGGCTCACACGCGATCCGGCGCTCGCGATGAAGAAAACACAGATGCCATCCTGTGCTCCCATGCGCTTGTGCGTAAGCTGCGTCCAAGGCTCATCACGATGGAGGAAACGTTCGGTTTACGATTCGAGGAGCATCAAGACCACTTCCATTCTCTCATCGGAGACCTCACCCAACTCGGATACTCTGTCAGATGGAAGGTCGTGGAGCTGTGTAAATGGGGATCTGCGCAGACTCGCAAAAGGCTGGTCATCATCGCGGCAGGACCTGGAGAACGACTTCCACCATTTCCCCCGGCCACTCATTCGAAAGACGCCGCCGATTCTCTGCCGGCCTATAACACGATTCGCAGGGCGCTGAGCAAGATTAAGCCGGGGGATGATTTGCATGATGTGGCTGCTGTATCACATTTCAACCCCCCACGTCTCCGACTGGATTTCGACACGCAAATCGGAACCATTGTGACCAGTCCCAGCGACGTCTACTATCCGGACGGGAAGCGCAACTATACACTCCGAGAATATGCATGTTTGCAGGGATTTCCGATATCACATCAGTTTCGGGGAACTACAACAAGCATAAAACGACAAATCGGGAACGCCTTCCCGCCCAACACCGTCAAGGTTCTGTACAAACATCTTGAACAATGGCTTTTACGCCAGGACGATGTCGCAGATTCCAGGCCGCCGTCGGCCGAGCTCATAACTCTGGATGAAGAGGCCGGACTCATTGATGACGACACCTTTGTTGACCTAACTTAGCTACGCAAAAAAAAAAAAAAAAAAAAAAAAAAAAAAAAAAAAAAAAAAAAAAAAAAGAGGGCAACATGTAGAGAAAATACTATGTGGTCACCAACGGCCTAGACGCAGAATAGAACGATGTAGCCATAGCCATACTAGCTGGAAGGCAGTCGCATGGGCTTGTGCTGTATAGATAGATAGAAGCAGTCTTTTTATCAACCATGTCGAGTAATTGGTGGTGGAACTTGCGAATGCCTCAAGCGTCCAGCTGGTCTGTTCTTTCTGTCAAGACTGGCTTGCACACGATCTGGCAAGCCGTGACACTGCAAGCTGCGGATATGGAACAGCTGCGAGCCGAGAGGAACAACACCAGCCAGCTGCCCGCCAGCTGCCCGCCAGCTGCCCCAACAAGCACGGCTCCAGTCGCAATGTAAACCAGACCAAACTGGACCTCACAAGACTCTTCGGTTCACAGGGTGCCAAATGGCCTGGTTTGCCGCGTTCCCTGCCTTCTTGCTCTGTCCGGTCTCACAGTCTGGTCTTATTTTACTGTAACTACAAATGGTCGTCCCACTCATTTTGAATCTTTGCACGGCTCTCTCAAGTTCTCAAGCCTCTGTTTCCTTGACTAAATCTTCCTTCGCCTGCTCTTCCTTTTGTGCTACTTTGCACTAGAGCGTCCGACCAATTTGCCTCGATGGACGCAGTCACAAATTCACGAGGAGAGCAGCAAGCTCTGCCGCTCACGGTACGTTCATTATTCAGACAAGAAAGGTTTCCCAACTCTTTTCGCGGACGGCTCATGTAAACACAGCACGTGGTTCCGCTACATACGTTCCCAGTGATGCACGAGTTTGTCCTGAGACACGAGCAAGGCACCACGATCGAAATGCAGAATGAAGAGAAGCTGTATAGAAGGCTAAACGAGCAAGCTCAAGCGTTAAAGTGTTGGGTCATCAGCCCCATTCCCAATACTACTACCGCCTTTCACCGATCTTGGCTGTTGATAGTACAGCCATCAGAAAACGTGGACGGGGCTGTCTTTCCGAGCACAACCGACAGATTCAGGATTGACATGTTGTCGACTGTGCGTCGCGATGACGAAGAATATTCACTCGTGCACCTCCCGGCCGTCCGGATTCCAAATCCATTCGATTCCGCCGGACCTATGAGAGACAACAGGGCAAGAACCTACGCTGCCTTCAAGGTCGACGTGCCTCGATCATGGAAGAATGCGGACGGTGAAAATACGGAGATTGACCTAATGATGAGCTTGCGGGCTACATGTTGTGCCGATATGACCGACATGTATCTGAGCGAGAGTGACTGTCAGTTGTTGAAAATTGAATGGGATGTGCAGTCCACCACATTTGAAGCGGAATTGGAAGCTCTTCGATATTTGACCGACGAGAGAGTTCAGCAGGGAAGTGGACCGACGAGAAAATCCAAACGCGCTTTCCATATGATTCTTGATTTTCATTCCTGCTGGAAAGAATTTTATGATCTGCACAAAGTTTATCCACAACTCAAAAACCCGGCGCATGCCAGGTATAGAATCCCCAAGGCGATTCTGGAGAGGTATAGATCACTGAACAAAGACCACCTTGATTCTCTCGGGGGATTACAAATGATCCCAAACGGACTGTATTTTGTCAACGGCTGTCCCGGATCAGGAAAAACTGAATGGAACTTGGTCCTTGCAGCAATGGTACAGGCAAGCACAAGGAGGCACCACTTGAGGAGGAGTCGCATTCTTTTCCTAGTGGACATCAACAAAACGGTAGACGACGCAGCAGCTCGGTATTTCTCCCTCTGCAAAGAGGCGAAATTGGATGTCCGTATCGTGAGGATGTATGGCTGGCCTCGAGAGATGCGCGAAAGCTCCAAGATACACGGTCTGCGGCCCGAGAAGCAACAGCAGGCGCAGAACGAGCGATTCGAAGTGGACTTTACGACCAGGTTTTTGACCACGGCGGGCCTGTCCAGATGTACCAAGATTTCGCAAAACCCAGATGTAGTCCCTACACTCGACGAAGCCTCGTGGCAATATTTCGAAAAGAACAAAAGAGAGGCGTTTCCTGGCCTCCAGAAGCTTCTCGTAAAGATGGACAGCGGCGAGGTTCTTTCAACCGACGATTGGAAGACGCTGCGGAGGCTCGTCGCGAAGCTATACCGTGTTGTTCTGGCACGCACTGATTTTATCGCCACGACGCCAGTGGCGGCATTCGGGCGGTTCTCTAGATGCTTCAGGCCAGATCTGATTTTCGTGGACGAGGCCAGTCACGCCCGCGAACTCACGACCTTGATTCCGCTTGCCTACTACAGCCCAAAGGCGTGGATATTCACGGGTGATGTGAGGCAGACACGGCCGTTTGTCAAGGACATGAAGTGCAGCAAGGAGGCCGAGGCAGACATGCAATTCAATCCGTTCGCAAAGCAGCTGCAGGTAAGCACCATGGCGAGGGCCAGTTTTGTTGGGGCAGTCAACAGCGAGCTGCTCATCAACAAGCGAGCGTATGGCAACCTCCATCGACTCCCGTCCGATCTCTTCTATGAAGGCAGAATGGTGTCCAGCCACGTCGGCGACGAGCTGTATCCAGCGAGCGTATCTCATCTCAGGCATCGTCTCTCAAGGATGGCGGGTGGTCGTCTGATTGACGAGAATCGCCTCATCATTGACTTGACAAGGAGCCGAGAAGAGCGGCTGCGAGACAGTTTCTGGAACCGGGAACACCACCACTGGGTACTTGCACAGGCGGCAAGCCTACTCGGAGACGATGAGTTCCAGAGTATACGTCACGGACACGTGGCGACAATCATGATCGCAACTCCGTACAGCACAGCCTATAAGCAATACGAGGCTGCCGTGAGGGCGTGGCCGCGAAAGTGGCAAGACAGGGTCTACGTCCTGACAGTAGACAGGGCTCAAGGCAGCGAAGCGGATGTTGTATTCCTGGACATGGTGAGAAGCCGAACTTCTGGTTTCATGGATGATGCCAAAAGGCTCAACGTGTCCATGACGCGGGCTCGACAGGCGGAAATTATTCTGATGCGAAAGGCCATGGCGTACACGCCTCGAGGGAGTGGTCAAGTGGTTCGCAGCGCGTTTTTATCGAGGGTATGGGAGGACACCATGTGTCACAACCGGGTACTGATTGTGTAAATGACATGTGCCACGCCGCGTCTGCCTGTGAGGAAACGGGTGGCTGAGTGTTTTCTTGTGGGAGGTGTGTCCGTATTTACAGATTTTTCTTTTCCCATCTCTCCTTTCCTTTCCTTTGCTTTTCTTCTTTTCCTTCTTTTCCAAAAATGTGGATTTAGGGGTACAGGGTCACAGTGCGAGGAATCACTCGGCATGCGGCAAAGTATTACTTTGCCCCGTGCAAAACAGTCACAGAGGCACGAACTATCTCGCCGTCACCAAGGGAGCCACCCATTACCATGACATCTGTTGTTTCCCACCCCCTCAAATCAGCATGTAGTTCCATGAGAACGGCCAGTTCCAAGAGCCGAAAGACGGGGACTTAGTGAACGCGGTTGCCGCCATTCCACCAGCTAATGCACTCAACCCCGCCGTCGCAATCGTCAGGACACTCTTCAGCTAGATACCTGTTGGCCGAGTTGCACTGCACAAGAACCTGGTCAGCGAGGCAATGGTCTGCGAGAGGAGACGAAACCCGGGGAGAACAGGGCGAGAGCATTGGAGGTGACTCACACAGCAGTGGCTCCCGTCTGAGTATTTACATTGCCAGAAGCCAAAACAGGCGGATGCCAAGCCGGGGAAGCTTGAGAGGAGAATCAGAACAGGAGGGAGCGTAGAGCCAAGGGGAACCAATTTTTTTTTTTTTGGTAATAGAAAAAAGTAATAAGAATAATAAAAAAAAACACTTGGTCTCAGCTATTTGAGAGGAGAGGACGGGTTAATTTTGGTCCAACCATTCGCAGAAAAGAACGGAGCTCTTTTCACCTGGTCTTAACTAGGGACCCGGACAATAGGAGAAATCGGACGCAACGGCGATGGCAAAAGACGCAGGAGGGAACGAGCATGACTGGACTTTTATACTCGTCCACCTATACTCGGCGAATTAATGGCGCGGTGTCTTGAAACAGGACGGGTTTTGTGCGTGGACAGAGTCATGTATGCGATATATGTGGACGGATATAACCAGGGGCGCGACGACACGGTGCCGCATCGTCGGCGGACGCGAGACGGGCGTATTCGTTCCGAGATGGCAGGACGGTGCGTCTGGAGTCGGGTGTGCCAGGTTGACGGGCCTCACGATGGCAAAGACGGGAGGGTTGCGTTTCCGTCGCATTGATGGGACGGCGGAACCACGCGGCGGCCACGTAGCTGCGGGTATCTTGCGTGCGGGAGTATAAATCACGGCAGCCAGGACGAGATAAAGATGGATGGGGACTCTTGCATGTGCAGCTTTTGCGGGCGGAGCTCAGACCAAAGGGAACAGGAAAAAAAATTAACACACATGCACAACACCAATGCTGCCCCGCCCGAGATGGGGAGGCGGAAAGGAGGCTGGATTGGGTGTCTGTCTGGACGGCATGTGTCCTGCGACGGGGTGCGATCGAATCATGAAGACATGGATGGAAGGGTATATGGACGGAAGAACAATGTACACGTCTATTGTGCGATTCTGTTTGATGAATTTTTTTTAAAAAAAGAAGGAAAGACACAAAGAAGGAAAGACACAAAGAAGGAAAGAAAAGCTATAGATCTGTCGTTGCTTCGTTACGTCAGATTACATCTTACACGCGACGCATCCCCGTTATAAGAGAGGTTCCCTATAGCGAGAGATGGCGGATTCTACTGTGAAAATGCCGATATAGGAGAAAAAACCCTAGAGCGTTGCAACCCTGCCGATGGGCTAGGGTAGGTCTCTGGGGCGGATACGATTTATTTACGTCTATCAGCAGCTTTTTTGGGTTTCTCTAGATTAGCACAAAGGTTTACAAGACCGGCTGCTCCCCCACCTCTGGGAGAGGAGACTTACTGTTCACGGAACCAGCCCTTGAGCCACTTGATGCACGTAGTGCTCGTAATGGTGCCAGTACAGTAACTGGGACACGAATAGTAGGTGTTTGATGAAGCGGCCATGGCCTATACACGAGGGCTAGTGAGCAACAGCACTCTCGTTTTCCATGGGGAAGAACCAGTACCATGGTACCGAGTCCCGGAGAAGAAGAAGAAGAAGAAGAAGAAGTAGGGGAAAATATATGGAGAGATGAACGTACACAGCAGTGGCTGCCATCTGAGTTATAGCATTGCCAATAACCACTACATTTATCGTTACTGAGTACTAGGCCCGAAAAGCCTGCGAACACGACAGCGCTTTAGAGGACAAAGCTGAGACGCACTATTCTTGCGGTCTGACGTTGGGTTTTTGTTTTTTCTGGACAGGACGGAAGGGGGATTACGGATTGAGGGATGGCTGGTTAGCAATGAGACGTAACGTGGACGAGGATAGTGCTTCAAGGCGGAAAGGTGAAGAAGGAAAAGAAAGAATCCCTCCCCTCTATCGCGTACCCTCCGCCTATATTAATATTCCCTAGCCCTACGTAGACCTCTTAGATTCCTTTTTTTTTTGTGTGTGTATGTTTTTTATTAGAAATAAGGGGTTTACAGAGGCTTTTGCCCTCTGGAATACTAAGGTAGTGAGGCTTAGTAAGCCAGCGGTCAAAAGGTCTCTGCAGCGCTATAGCGGTTACTATAGGCCTTATTCCTACATTAGAAGCTTAATGCACGCTTTCTAGTATATAAAATACGCTAAATTCTAGCTTATAAAATATAAGTAAATTTTCTTAGATTTTATTTCATTTATTTAACATTATAGATAGTAGGTTTAATTAATAGTCTATATAGTTATAGGTAGCTATAAGGAGATAAGTGTTTTTCTTTATATACTTACTAAGTCTATTAGTAAATCTATATAGCTAGTAGGGGCTTATAAGCTACTTTTTATTTTCTATAAAATTTATTTATATAGAAAAATAAAAAAATAGACTTATAGCTATATAACTAACCTACTAATGTATACATTAAAAATTTTACTTAGTAAAAATCTATATATAGAAAAATCCTAAAAATTGTCATGGACTAGCCTAGATGGCTTCTGCGATCTAGCGTCAATAGATTTATTATTAACTATAGAGGAGAGAGAGAAGACTCCTAAAAGAAGCCTCCTCGCTAGCTTATATATTTTATATACCTTTAGTGTGCCTTAAGTGTACCTCTATAGTTATGCTTTATAGAATATAATAAAATTATAATAAGCCCTTAATAAAGATCTAAGCCACTAGCTTAAATCTATTATATAGGTTTCTTTTACACGCTCTATTAACTACTTATTAAGTATAGAAAGGTATTTACTTATAGTAAAGTAGGTATATTATAACCCTATCTATCCCTAGCCTATACCTATATAAGTAATTTATATTATTTATAATATTAATATATAGTTATTTAAAAGTAAGCTTAATAGTGCTATAGCACTATAAGTTAATTTTATAATTATAATAATAAGCTAATTTAAATAAATAAAGAGTAAGCTAAATATTAGCTTACTATAATTACTTAAGTTAGTAAAAAAAATATAAAAGCTCCCTTTATACTATTATTTATTTACCTTTCTTTCCTCCCCCTTTATATTCTTTAATTTCTTTAAGATTTTTTTTACTACTTATTTACTATTTTTTTATTATTTATTTTATTTAATAAATATTCTACTTTAAGTCTTAAAAGGAGCCTTTTATTTATTATTTTATATTTTATATATTACCTTTATATTTATATTATTATTTACTTTTATACTTTAATTATATTATTATATTAATATAGATATAGTTATTATAAATTCTTAACGCTAACTTATTTAATATTAATAGAATATTTACTACTACTACTTTACTCTCTCTCTTTTTACCTCCTTTATATAGTTTATAATTAATTAATTATTATAAAGTAAAAAGTAATTTAAGTAATAAATTCTTTATATTTAAAGAATAAAAGATTAAATACTATATATTTTACTATAAATATATAGTAAGAAATAGGCTATTTAATTACTTATAAAGGTAAAGTAAAGCCTATTTATTCTATAAAAAATAGTAATATAAATACTTTTAAAAAAAGTATTTATTTATAAAAAATACTACCCTTTACTATACTATTTATAATATAGTTATAGAGATTTAAGCTAATTATATTATTTAAACGCTATATATCCTTATAAAGAATATATTAAATAAAAAGGGCGCTTATATTGTTTTATACCTTAAGTTTACTAACCTTAGTTAATAATTTCTAAACCTTTTAAAGACTATTAAAAAGGCAGCTAAAAGAGGCATTAGTATTACTAAAGTAGTATATAAATATATTACTTTAGCTAAGGAGACCCTTAGTTTATACTTTTACTATAGCTTAAAAACTCCCTTTAATTATTAATTATAATCCCCTCTCTCTCTCTTTTAAGTAGTAATAAATGTATATTAAATACACTATATAAACTATAAATTAATACTACTATATTAAACTATTAATAACTATATTATATAATTATAGACCTTACCCTTTAAAAGCTTAATAAAGGCTATTATAAATATTATAATTTAAAGGATTTTAATAAGTAATAAATAGTTAAAAAAGGTTTTAAAAGAAAATAAATAAAGGATTAAGTATTATTTTAAAAGAATAAATTAAGGGTTATAAATAACCTTAAATTAATTTTTATTTTAATAAAATAAAACTATTATTATAATATATATCTCTTTATTATAAC
>SRPY01000260.1:0-39223 GCA_018360145.1 Claviceps africana | reverse complement strand
GGCCCCAGGCGCCCGTGAAGGCGCTGAGGTTGACGTGGAACTTGGGCTCGCCGAGCCCGCCGCTGCTGGGACCCCCGGACGGGTTGGACACGTCCTGGAGCTTGGCCTGCGCCGACACGTACTGCTGGATGACGGGACGCAGGGAGTCATTGCCCGTGGCGGCAAAGTCCTCGATGAGGACCTTGAGGGTCAGCGCCGCGTCGCGCGTCCAGGTATAGAAGTCTGTTTTTTTTTTTTTTTTTTTTTTTTTTTTGTCCCGGCGTCAGCTGTGCTCGGAGAGGGGTCCGGCAAACATGCCAACACCACGACCGAACCGGCCGGCAAGCACGGAGCACTCACAATCCGGGTCTTTCTTGCTGGGACTAGCCACGACGACGCCCGCCGCCGCCCCCGCGACCTTGGATCCACGAGGTCCGATATTCGCCAGCACGCCCCGCAACGAGATGTCGCTCTGCGCCGCGATGAAGTCGCCGAGGCCGTCGTCGCGGACGAGGCCCGCCGGGGCCATCTCCCCCGCGGCGTCGAGCCAGAGACCGCTGACGGCGGCCAGGGTGGCCGTCAGATACCTCATCATGTTGCTGCGGAGCACAAACAGGGGCGACCGACGCTGGGGAGGCATCGCCGGGCACGCACGGGGAGGCGGATGGCCCTGTCGGGACAGACGCGGCATCGACGCGGCTTTTACGTCAAGGTGGAGGGCCATGGTCGCAGCGTCGTATGGACACGCCGAGACGCAGAGACGTAGAGACGCAGAGAAGCAAGGCCGAGGTTGATTCCATGTTGAATCTTGATTCGTGATCCATCGTGATCCATGATGCGTCACCGCCCGCACGTCCGCATGACACCCGCCCGGCGCACCGCTCGCTTAGCAGTCTTGCCACCGGCGCCGTCTCCGCCCAGCCCCGCCCAGCCCCGCACTAAGCCTGATACGTCATGGCGGTCCATGCAGCTGCCCTTCTTTCCACACTTTGCCATTCCCAGACCCACCTCTATCCGCGTGTCCGCCCCGCCCCCGCTTTCCCCGCATCCACCCAAGCCAAGCCAGGCCAGGCCAGGCCAGGTCAGGCCACGGCCACCACCACCGTAGCATTCCCGCTCGTTCGGAGCTTGATCCGCCAGATGCCGCCCGACACGCCCCGTGACTGCCACGGCCAACACGAGCCAAGGCCTCGGTCTGACATGTCAAAAAAGGTCCAAAGAAAAAAGAGGAAGAAAAAAGGCAAAAAGGCAAAAAGCAAAAACTAAAAAGAAACCGAAACCGAAATAGAAACAGGGTGCAAAAAAAAAAAAAAGTCACCACATTTCGTTATTCCAGACGTGCAAACATACATACATATGTACATACAACATACAGTGGCCATGTACAACCCCCCCGTTTCACGTCTCACACCTTGACAGCCCGCCGCACCTTCCTTTTCCGTGCCACCTCTGCGTTCCACGCATCCTCAAACAGCGTCTTCTTCTGCGACAAGTCCCCCGGTCGTAAGCCCAGGCGGCGCACGACCTGGAACGCACCCGTCCCCACGCTCATGGTCTGTCCCATAATGATGCACTCGCTCACGCCCTCAATCTGATCCGTCTTCATGCCGGCCGCCGCATCGAACAAGTGATCGGGCGTCTTCTCAAAGGACGCGAGCTGCAGCACACTGTCTCTCATCTTGGACAGACCAAATCGTGTGATGCCGAGCACTTCTCCCTTGTACGTCATGACGTCGGCCAGGAGCTGCATGTGTCGCGGGTCGATACCCATGCCTTTCATGACTTCGCTGATTTCGTTGGCAATCGTCGTTCGGGCAGCCTCGATTCCGAGAACGTCACGGCACTCCATGACGTTGTTTGAGCAAGTCTGTGTGCCAATGACGCCTTCCGTCGTCATGCAATCCCGCAGTCCGTACCCTTCCACAAGCACCTTGTGCGTGTTCTGCTCAGACGTCTGGATAATGGCACGCGTCGCCTCCGGGTATCCCGAGATGGGCACGTTGGGCAGGGCACGACGGAGGAAATTCGCTCGGAGCAGCATGTCGCCGCTGTCCTCCAGCGCTACCTTGACGCGAACCGTCTTCTTGGCCGGCATTTCGCTCCCGTCCCGCACCCGTATGACGATGCGGTCCCCAAAGACAGACATGTCTTCGCGCAGGACCTTTAGCTTCCGTTGCTTGCAGATGGCTTCCGCAATGTCATAGATGCCAATTCCCAAGTGGAGGTCGGACAGGGCCGCCCTGTCGATCTGCAAGACGACGTTGCCTTCGCCCGGTCGCCATTCATCCTCGACAAAGTGCAGCACGTCCGAGATGAACGTCTTCTCAATGCGACCCTTGACTACCCTTGCCGCCTCGATCTGCTGGTCGTTCATCAGCGGACAGGTGATAACTGGCGTGCTGATGTTCTTGGAGGCGTTGATAATCTCCTTGATACGGGGCACACCCTGCGTGATACTCATGCCCGCGACACCGGCGAAATGGAACGTCTTGAGCGTCATCTGCGTGCCGGGCTCGCCGATCGACTGCGCACCCACAGCGCCGACGGCGTGACCCGGCTCCACGTGCGCCTTCTTGTACTTCTCCAGACACATCTTGATGAACAGGCGCAACGTCGTCGCCGTCACCTTGGCAGTGCGGTCGGCGTGGTCTTGGGCAATGGGGTTCAGCATCTTGTCCCCGTCGAAGCCAGCCAGCTTTCGAACGCGTTCGAGCTTGGATGCGAGACCCTCGACGTGGCTCTCAATGGTCTTGAGAAAACGCCTGGCGCCCTCGTGTTCGTCAATACCATAATCGCTCGTGTCGTCATACGCAAGCTCTTCGCCTTTGGCCAGCCCGTACCGGGGAAAGCGCTTGCGTTCGACGGCGAGCATCGAGTCGCAAAAGTCTCTGATTTCCTTTGGTGTCATGGCCGCCTCCTCGTTGTCCCACGTAAGAGTCTCGGCGTGACTCCAGGTTCGCTTGAAGTGGACAGGTTCGGCCGTGCCCTCCATGTCAACCGGGTCCAATTTGTCTGCGCCAAACTGAAACTGGACAATGCCGCCGCCCGACGTTCTGACCGTGTCGTCATACTGAGTCGACAAGTCCTCCAACGACTTCATCAAACGCCGTGACATGTAGCCCGTTTCGGCAGTCTTGACGGCAGTATCAACCAGACCTTCACGACCAGAGATGGCGTGGAACAGAAATTCCGTGGCGAGCAGTCCAGTATAAAAGCTGTTCTTGACGAAGCCCTTGGACTGCGGCTGTCGGGCGTTCTTGAAAAAGTGAGGCAGGCTGCGGTCCTGAAATCCGTCCGGAACTCGCTGACCACCGATAATTTGCTGACCAACGACAGCCACCATCTGCGCGACGTTGATATCGGAACCTTTGGATCCTGACTGGGCCATGATAAGGGGCGCGTTGTTTCGGCTCAGCGTATCGATGCAGTAATCACCGGCTTGCTGACGAACTTTGCTAAGAATACCGGATATAGAGTTTTCGAGCGTCTGTTCCATGTTGCAACCAGGCGCTTTTTCCAACTTGCCGCGCTTAAACGTCTCGATGAGGTCGTCACACTTCTTATAGGCCGTCGACACCAGGTTTTCCTTGGCAACGTTGAGAGTCTCGGCAGGGAAAACATCGCCAATACCAATGGAGAATCCCCGATTGGTGAGAGACCTAGCACAGAGCTTGGCCAAACGATTCATGGCAACGACAGCCTCGTCGGGCCCGAAATCTCGAAGAATCACGTAGAAAATAGAGTCCTTCTTTCCGGATCCCACCGTCGACTTGTCCATGCGTCCGCATAGGACTTCTGAGTTGCGGACGACCAGCCAACCGTCGTTGGGGCACATGTCTGGGCATTGACCGGGTCGTGCCTTGTACGCTCGGCACTTGGCGTCGAGGTTGATCTTGACAGGGCAGTCTTTGTTCGGCCTCATCATGACGCTGAAGATCTGCTTTCCCGTCCACAACGTCCTTGGTGCCAAGATGGCAGGAGGGGGCAGTTCTATCCGCGTACCAGGCTCCATCATATGCATGCAGATGTAGCTAAAAGTTTTGCGGTCGTAGAACCGGTCCTTGCTGCTGAGTAGAAAGGCGGCAGTAATAAAATCCTGCGTAGCTGCAATAATGGGCTCGCCGTTCTTTGGAGTAGCAAGATTGTACTTGACACCCATGAGGTTGATAGCTTCCGCCCTTGCCTCCTCAGTCTGAGGAACGTGGAGGTTCATTTCATCCCCGTCAAAATCGGCGTTGTACGGATTGCACACGCACTCGTTGAGACGAAAAGTCCGCCACGGTCGAATCTTGGCCCTATGGCTCATGATACTCAACTTGTGCAGGGAGGGCTGTCGGTTAAAGAGAACAATGTCGCCGTCTTCCAAGTGGCGTTCGACGACATCGCCGATCCTGAGCTGTCGAGCGGCAGACTGTCTGTCACCGAACCTTAGATTGAATTTGTAATAATTATCGTCGTCCTTTTTCAGAATGGCTTGGGCTCCGGGCCAAACATCGCAGCCGTTTCGGACGCACTCTTGCAACTTTTCGATATTCTGCCGATTTACCTTCTCGGGGTATGTCAGGTTCTTGGCCACGAGCTGGGGGACAGCGACTTGATCGATACCCAGGTTCGGATCCGGAGAAATAACGGTACGCCCAGAGAAATCCACACGCTTTCCCGACAAATTACCTCGAAACCGACCCTGCTTGCCCTTTAATCGCTGGCAGAAGCCTCTTGTGGTCTTTCCGAACCCCGGTTGCTGAAGGCCAGGAACATCGCTGTTGACGTACATGGCGATTTGTGTTTGCAGATATTCCCACTGCTCCATGATGGTCTGCAGAGGGGATCCCTTCTGAAGGGCCGAGCGAATCATGCCGCTGACCCACACGATGTCAGCCAATTTCGTAGTCAGATCATCCTCGTTGCTAGCATTATCCTGCGCCACCGAAGGTCTGATGCACACAGGCGGCGCTGGTACGAACTGCCAGATGAACATCTCAGGACGACCCTCGGCTGGATTGAGACCGAGCAACTCGCAGTCAGTAGGGCTGATCATCTTGAACAGGTTCAGCACGCGCAGCGGGTTCAGGTCCTCCATGGCTTTGCGCAAATGCTTCTCGATATCGGGGTTCTCTCGCTTTGCGTTGTTAAAGGAATCATCAAACTTGACTTTGCTCTCGGGGGGGACCTTTTTCGCCGCCGTGGATTTGTTGTAAAAAACGAACTTGTCATGAGCCAGTTTGAGGACGCCGATTTTCCGAATCTGACCGTTCACTGACCCGCAATACGGGCACGTCCTGGCCTTGCGACATTGCTCGTTTATTCTCTTGCATATCTGGGTGCGGCGCAGGTTGTCGAGAAACGGTCGACGGAGCTCTTTCAGAAAGGATCTGCGCTCCGGTTCCTCGAGTAGCACTCGTCCACAATCCTATTGTCGTTTTATTTTTTAGTGCACAAGTTTCCCCATCAATAGTGCAGGTACAGCTAGCGACGGGAAGGACAGGGAGGCAGACCTTGCAGATTTCTTGGAGAATGGACATGATGAATCGCAGGTAGCCGATGTGAAACGCTGGCAGGGGCAGTCTGACATGGCCAAAATGGCCTATGCAGTTGGTCAACGAGTCCTGACAGGTATCGCATTTTCCGATTTTGCTGGAAGTGCCCTAAAGAAAGATGGTCAGTCAAACGTCGTGCCTGTCGCAAATCATCGAAGATTCTTGTCCAAGTGTTTCTTACCAGCCGGGGGTCCAACGGTCCATGGCGATACGGAGCACGGTTGTTTTCGATGTCGTAGAGTAATCGGTCGGAAACTTCCAGGACAGCCTGGTTGGCGATATCTTGGTTCGATCTGGAAAGAGGCAGGCAGCGCAGTCAGCAGGGGTTGCTCACGGGTTGCTGCTCACTTGCTCGGCGCGATGCAGTGGGCGAAACGCTCGCAGCAGGTCATGTCGCACGTACTGAATGCCAAACTTGATGCCTTTGAAGCGCTTGGGGAGCTTGTCAACAAGCTGCTGCTTGACAGGATCCTCTGTTGAGTCGATCATGCTGCTGTTCGGGTTGGTGACCGAGAGTGGAAAGTGGGGGAGGTTGGTTGTGTTTTTGATGATTTTTGACTAGGTCAAGAAGCCAAGAGGTTGAAAGCCGCCAGTCGCGATCGCTTGCCGATTGGCCTGGCCGACATGACAGGAAGAGAGAGAGAAAAAGGACAAACTTGCTGAGCAGGAAACGCTCCAAGGTCAAAAGGCGTCGCTCGGAACGACGGCCTCAATATGGTCGATGGACGGGAGGGAAGGGCTGTTGGCGACGACAGGAAGTGAACAAAATGCCTTGACAAAATTTATTGGGCCCGAGTCGCAGACCTGAGGCGGCGGCACACCAGAGAGTCCGGCCTGTGCCAGTTGTAATCGATAACGAACGGCTGGGCTGTCTGGCTGGGCTGTCTGGCTGGGCTGTCTGGCCGGGGTGACCATCAACTGGCCCAGTAAATGGACCGCTAAATGGACCGCTAAATGGACCACGACCGCGTGTTTGCACCTGCTCTCTTTTGGCGCCCAGTAAGTACTTGGAAGCTACAACAAGTCCAGGTGATGCCCAATATTGTGCTATATAGTTTTGGTGTAAAAAGTTTCGGAATTACTTACGACCCGCTGTACACCTGTGTATCAACCCGTTTTCCCTGCAATCGCTCCTGCAAAGTGGCACTTTCAAATCCACGCCTCCAACTGCCCGAGTCTCTCTCCCTCACCACGCCCGCTTCGTTCATCAACTCCCCCCCTTCCTCCCGACCGCCTTTCCCGAAAGCATCTGCGACAGCACAAAATGACTTACGTCCTCGTCGCCCCAGTAGCTCATGTGCGACGCAATCGTGTTGATGGGGTTGAAATCCAACGCGCTCCTGGCCCACGAAAATTAGCACGCCGGAACGGCAAGAGAAGATGAACAGCACGGACGGGTGGGATCCAGATGATGGACGTACTCTTGTATGCTGTAATCAACACGACCGTTCCGGTTGAGCGCTCGGACTTTGGCCTCTTCTATCCGCATCTTGCGAGCCTTGCGAGACTCGGCATCCAGGTGCACAATCTCCGCATCGGGATGCACCGCATCGTGGCGTTTTTGGAAAGTCGAATACAGCGTTTCCAACTCCTCATCAATGAGCGTCACCGAGTTTCCGTGGTCGCTTACGCGTCGCTCCTTGGCCGCATTCGCCGCCAGCTGTATTTTTCTTTCGTCTGACAGCTCTGCCGCCTCTCGACTCCCGGGTGCTCCCGCCTCTGCGTGCTTGTCTGCCGAGAGGCCCTTCTGGCGATGATTCTCCGCCGTCAGCTTGGCGACTTCTTCGTTGCTGATGCCCAGGCTTCGATTGAGGATATTGCTGGCGATGCCCGCGCTCAGGCTTGACCACAAGTCGCTGACGCTTTGTCCTACTTTGGCGCCAATTCCGGTCAAGCCCTGTGGTGCGACGCCGCCGAATATGCCTTTCTTGGTATAGGGCAATGCCTGAGGCTTTAGAGAGGCCATGGCACCGGATATGAGTGGCTCCATCCTGTAGCTAATGGGGTCGGAAGGGTGAAAGATGTTGAACAGCTGGTTGACTTTGGGTGACGATACCGACTTGGGCAGTCCGCTTATCGGAGAATTACTGTCGAGTGCTGTGCTGGCCGATGTCGCCAGGAATGGGTCGTCCATTTCTTCGAAATAGAAGGGACTCTCTGACGATAACCCGTTGGGGGAGTGCCGCGCGGCTATTGTCCTGTTGCATTGCGTGCTGTCAGCGCTAGGATATTGGGGGAGAAAAAGGGAACCCAGGGAGAAAATGACAAAGAAAGAAGGAAGATAAAAAAAACACCATTTAACGTCAAAGCACAAGTTCCGCAACATACCGTCCCTTGAGCATCTGAAACAACCCGACGGGTGATCCAAGACAATAGAAATCGTGTGCATCGAAATCGAATTCCATTTCTTCCTCCTTGGGACGAATGTCGGGTCGGCTGTGCGATGTCGGCCAGACGCGCAGCGGGTGTGTTGTCTCGTCTGCTGACTGTGTATCTCGTTGTCGGCATAAAACATCGAAAAAGATGGCAGAGCCCAGAGAATGGCCCATGAGATGTACTTTTCCCTTGAACTCGGGATTTCTCTCTCGAAAAAGCCTGACTATCCGGTTGGTTTCGGCGACGACGACGCGGGATATTTCCTCTCGATAGGAACTTTGGTATAACAAGACGTCAAGCGCGAGATCGGAAATGAGCGACCGGGCAAATGCCATGCCCTCTACTGTTATGTCTTCGAGTGAGGGATCTGTTGAGGTGTCAATTAAAAAGAGAGAAAAAAGAAGAGAAAAAAGAACAGTTTCCTGGAATCAGTCATTTATTCAAAAAGGAGGCCTTACACTCGTCTTCATCGTCTGCGACGTCTCCCAAGTCATGCTCGCCTTTCTTCTGGCGCCGTCTGGGAAAATCTATCAAGTGTCTCCAGCACACGGGGAGGACTTGCACCCGGCAATTCCCTGGACCGGCGCCGAGCTCCGCATTCAGAGCTTTTAAATCAGCCGAGTTGAGATACACCGACTTGATCGTCTTCCGCAGGACGTTGACATCATGCACGAAATTGACACTCTCCATCCTGGTTTGGTCGGCATTAGCCCGAATTCATCCGTTCCATAGCATCGTGTTTGTCTTTCAACGTACCGCAGGCCGAGTCGCTGGCCTATGCCATGCGTGACGAGAACCAGGTGCTCAATGTCACGGTTCTGAGCTTCCCCAGCGCGTGTGTTGTAGTCGTCCTGTATTTCCTTTTCGTCCCGTCTCCGGATTTGCTCCTCTGTCCTTTCCACGCTCCGGCTCTCTCCGTCCATCAAAGATGATAGCTGGCGCTGTAACTTGGCCTCCGACTGTTCCGTTTCCTTCTTGATAAGCTCTTCGTAGCCCAGATCAGCAACCGAGTCCCGCGTGGCCGGCGGGGCGGATCTTCGTTTCAAGAGTTTCTGCTGGCGTTCGTCCAGGCCTGGTATGCCCGAGGTCTCGAATGTTGTCTTGGGGCCCTCTTTTTCCTTTACCTTGGTAGGCTCTGAGTAACCTCGAACAAGTTTTACGCCGCTCATGTAGCCTCCACCAGCGAACCGTTCATACACCGAGGCAGCAACCCAGGATAGCATGCCATCAGTGGTCATCCACGCAGTCCTGTCATCCTCGTATGTCGCCACGTTGTTCATGTAGGCACCAAATAATCGATACGTGGGTAGATGAGGTTGAGCCGCGGCATTCGGCGGCTTGCATTCGTCAGCATTGGCAGCCGAGATTTGCTGATCTACGTTTCCAAGCCGGTCGGCTCCAGACCTTCCAGAGACATTCTGGTTCAGCGACTTGCTTCGTGCTCGAGCTGGTAATTGGAATTTTAGTATTCTTTGTCTCCCATATTTTCCTTTTATTTCACGAACCTATTAACCACGGCTTCGTTTTCAAATAGCCCTTTGGATAAATCAGCATGAATTGATAAAGCTCCCACAGGCTTGACGCCACGTAAAAGAAGGAAGTTTACCTCTTCCAGTTGAGCGGCAAGGTTCTCTTCACAAGGCCTGAGGCCCGAACCCTCGGGAAAGAACCAGGTCCCGCGACGTACTATTCCATAGTAAGAAGAGCGTCAGCAATCGACCGAGCGCCGCTGCTTTCGCACAAGCCATCCGTCGATACAGGTATGTATGTAGATCGACCTACCTTCGTAAACGGGACCGAGCCAGTATATCGGGGCCAGTTCGCGCTCCTCAATGTCAACATCGAAAAGATAGTCCTCGTTGACAGCTACTCGGGTATGACCATAGGCGTCTGCTAGAGAGCCTGACTCGTCAGATCTCGGTCGCTTGATGGGTCGATTCGCAGAGCCGACCAAGGGCCCGTGTTTCTCCTCGACGGCTTCCAGTAGCTTCTGGTATCGGGCTTCGACCCTTCTGGAGTCTGATGCGGAAAAGTCTGCAAACTTCTTTGGCCTCGCGAACGCCTTGGCGGCCTTGTCTTCTTTGCTCGGTCCCTTGACCAGCCTCGGCTTCCTCTTTGGTACCTAACGAGGGTCAGCTGCGTAGCCAGGTCAGCGTGCAGAGAGGGTCTTGGCCATGGACATACATCAACCGCGTGAAACCACTGAACTTTGAGCGGAGGGCAATCCCGGGGATAGGTCCGAAAACTCTGGCCATAGAGCGGGGTGATGCTATGATCGCTTGAGGCTGCCAACTTGTCCGGGCCGGCGGTCGAGTTCAAGCCCGCAGCAGCTCCGGTTGCTTCCTGTGTGTTGTCGGCAGTCGAAGCCGGTGTCGCGGTCCGACTCGCGGACCATGGATTGAGAGAATCAACGGCGGAGCTCAGGTACGATTTCTCGGGCTTCTTGTCCCCCGGTGCGGGAGGCATCTTGGGCGACGAAGCTCTCGAAGACAGCCATGCGACAGCTTGCTCAAGTGACTTTGCGGCGAAAAAGACGGCTGCAGGTGACGGATGGTGGCAGGTCGCGGTCGGGGAGAAGACGGTTCCAGCTCGCAATGCCAGGGTGGTGACTTTTGCGGCTCACGTTTCGCAGCTCAGAAAGGTCGGGAAACGGCGGGGAGGATTTAGGGCCGAGTGTGTCGTGTGCGTGTGTCGTGTGCGTGTGTCGTGTGCGTGTGCGTGCCGAGGACTCCGAGTTGATGACAGCTGGTCCAAGGACAAAGAGGCACAGAGAGGCTCTGGCAGGGGTATTCGGTGTTCGTCGAGCGCGCCGGTGCACGATGCAAGGTACGACGCGCACATCCATGCGTGCATAAAGTAAGTACCTACTTATTAAGTGCCTCCTAGTAGTACGCACCTAGGTGCTTATGTATGTCCTTAATGTTAGTACATGCAGGAGACGCCTCGACTCGGATTTGATGCGTCGGGCTGCTACTGTTGTTGTGGCGCACGTGGCGACGACGTCATTCACGGCTCCTGCGCAAGCAGTGCCGCACAGTGCACGGATCTGGCGCGCACGGTTCTGTAGCCCGCGCGTCACAACTCGCGACCTCACATTCACATTCACATTCACATTCACATTCACATGCACGTCGTCAACGGCATGGTCTGTTTTATACCATTTTTATTGACTTTTGTTTAACTTCTTTATACATGATCCGGCCGGACTGCAATGGCTCCCGGCTTCAAAGTTGCAGTCCCCGATTCCCTGTCTGGAAACGTGCATGCCCTTGATTTGAGCCGCCAGACCGAAGCTCCAGATGTCGTTGGATACAACGCTTGCCCCACGCAGACTTCCTGGTGCTATCCAGCCGTCTACATTCTTTCATCACACACATGAGGATGTAGGTAGCCACTACCAAACCTAACGTAGTCATGCACTCATCGTTGTAGTCCACCAGCGTTCGTTACAATCAGTAAAAGCCCACACCTCAAGGACTTAGCGCGCCGGCATCCAGCAAGGCTGTCAACGGTCCAGGATTCTGCCTTGCAATGGCTTCTGCTGTTCGGCCTTGGCAGTCCCTCAAACACCGAATATCTTCTCCCGACTGAACGGACAGACGTCCGAGGCCTTTTTCCTCAACGGACCGAAGAAACAGATCCGGGAACGACTCAGCAGGCATGGTGGACGACAACCACAACAAGGTCAAGACCATGGCCACCTGCTGGGAGTCTACTGACAAGTGAAGCCCACTCCTCATATCGTCCAGCGGGTCTTGGTAGCGGACGATGCTCCCGACATCATGGCCTTCGCCACTCACGTCCTGCAGCAGGTCGATTGCACCGGCAATATCACCTTTGGAGCACATGACGAGAAAAGCTCTTGCTGGGCGGCTTTCAGGATGATTCTGAAGGTAGGTTTCCTCCGTCAAAGAGTCCATGATTTCCAAGTCCTGTTGAACGCCACCCTCATTGCTATACCGAGCAAGAATAGAAGCCTTGCCAGAACTCTGACGATTCTGATTCGTGGAAGATGCCTCGGCCGCGTTGGCAGGCAAATAGCCGTCACAGCTGGGACACTTGAGAGATGTGGCGACTGACGAAGCTTCTTCCATCAGGCATTCCCTGTTCGCAAAATAAGTAATTGTAAATGGTGCCTTGCCGTCCTTTTTGTAGACAAGGGCAGATTGATTCGATTCGGCCGGGATCACTCACCAGTGGAAATGGCAACCACAGCGGAGCTCTAAATCATCGGGCACCGTCTCTGCTTCCACAGGGGCGCCACCATCGGCGTCGTCATCTACGCGGATGACGAGAGGCTCCTCGCAGGCCTTGCAGAGCGACATGACGAGGGCCAATTTGAGCCGTCGACGGCTGGATTTGGTTTGCTTGTGACTGTCTGCACTGCGCCACGTCTTGGGGGGGGGCCTCACAGTTGGGAAAACGATATGGGCAAGACGGAGAAATGGGGGGGGAAGAAAAAGGAAAATGAAAATGAAAGAAAAAAATCTCCTTTCGGTCTGGTTCAATGCTTATTTGCAACGCCGACGCCGTTGGCGGGACTGGGCGGGGGCAACAAGGGACCGAATTCCTCGGTGTCTGATAGAAATTGAAAGGCTGGGCACGCCGGGCTCCACCAGAAGAGGCGCCTTCGGGACTCGGGCGTGGGTTGATCGTCCTCGGCTGTATGTGCATTGTATGTACGAGATGGAGAGGCCGGCGCGAGCCAGAACGGTTCCGTCCGGCTTCTGCCCCGGCCTGCTATTGACAAGGTTGCGCTAAACTTGGCGATGCACGGGAGGCCGAGGCATGCGGAGAGGAGGCGAGGGTTGGATCCGAGTCGAATGCAAGGTGCTATGCCTCGAAAGGGACTTGCAGACTTGCGATGCGAGAGCGACGTGCGGTGATATGGACGACCGCCGCCCATCCGTCGTCGATCTGCCGAGTATGTATGGATGGTGAATGATGGATGATGGATGATGGATGATGGCGACAGTGATGGGCATCCTACGTCGGTGCCTGCATCCAGACTGCCCATCTGTACCTGGTTAGTTGCGCGATTGGGGCAAGGGTAAAAGAAGCCGGTACCCACGTGGAAACGACAGTCTCATGACTCTTGTCTATCGTTGCTATGATGGAAGCGGAAGAGCTTGAACTGGGCTGCTCGCAGACGTGGCATGCACAAGTTGCCGGTCTACACAGAGTCGTGAGAAATCCATCACAAATAATCGAGGTCAACCAGACGTGTGTCTACTTGGCACCAGACTGCGGCCGAGTACAGCGATGTTCGGCGGGGGCACGGAGGGGGGCACAGCGATTGTAGGCGATGCCCGGGCAGCACCGAACACTGGGCTCCAGGCCCAGCCGGGCCCGCTAGGTAGGTACCTAAGTAGGCTGTGCTGCCTCTTGTTGTCCATGTCCCGCAGGCGCTCGAGAGCGAGCATTTGACAGTCGTTTGCCTGCATGTACATCTGCCATACCATCTGGTACAGTTTTGGTGGTACAAAGCTCCGGAAGTACATACCTAGGTACGTACATATGTATGTACTTGCGACCCACCGCATGTGCATTGCGCATGTGCACCTTGGGCAGGTGGGCAGGTGGGCAGGTGGGGCCGGGCCATCCTGCCTGACCGGCTGACGCAGCACCCTTCCTTCATCTTCGCCCGCGTCGTCATCGCCCGCGCATCCATCAATCACCACACCAAGAACAATAATGCTTTGCCTCCAATCTCGCTTCCCTCGTCATCCCATCATCCGCAATCCGCACAGCGTCGTTGTCTCGCCATAGACCCACAACCTGGGACACGCCGCCTTTCGAAGCCTCGGAAACCCCGATTCTCCTTCTCGCTCTCTCCATCCCGCATCCCGCATCCCGCATCTCCGCGCGCACAATTCCTGGGTCGGTCATCGCAACCCCTCAGCCCCGCCATGAATGTCCTCAAATTGCAAAGGTGCCTTGCCCTGTCCCCAACGCTGCATCGGCCGTTGCCGTCCCCGTGGCCGCTGTCCATGCGCGTCGCTCACGCCTGCTCATCCGTCTCGGCAGGAAATTTCCTCAGTTTCCGCAGAATGAAATCTTCTCGCTGTCGGATGCCTTCCAGCGCCTCGATGTCGACGACAAGGGCTACCTAGACGAAGCTACCGCCATCAAGGCCACCCAGCAGAGCGAGAATCAGCCCTACGACGTCGTGCGACAAGCTCTCAAGGAGGTCGATCTCGACTCGTCACGGCGAGTCGAGCTCGAGGATTACGTCGGGGTTCGTCTTGGCCCGCTCTCTTGGCCCGCTCTCTCTCGCGTCCGGCTCCGCATTGTCCGCGCTTCACCCTGAACACCACAGCTGACTGCCCATTCCTCGGTGTAGCTCATTGCCAAACTGCGCGATTCCTCTCCGGCGCAGAGGAAAATCTCTACGGGTCCAACGCCGGCTGCCGCAGGTGGTGTGGTCACCCAGCGGACCGGCGGCCACGTCTCCAAGAACAGTCTCAGCGGCAAGATCCAGGTTCAGGGCTCCAGCGCAAACATCACCCACACCATCAACGAAGATGAACGAACCGAGTTTACCCGCCACATCAATGCCGTTCTGGCAGGCGATGCCGACATAGGCAACCGCTTGCCATTCCCCACCGACACGTTTGAAATGTTTGACGAGTGCAAGGACGGTTTGGTGCTGGCCAAGCTTATCAACGACAGCGTCCCCGACACCATCGACGAGCGAGTCCTCAACGTGGCTGGGAAAAAGACCAAGACGCTCAACGCCTTCCAGATGACCGAGAACAACAACATTGTCATTGAATCTGCCAAGGGTATCGGCTGCTCCGTCGTCAACATTGGCGCTGGTGACATTATCGAAGTCCGCGAGCATCTCATTCTGGGTCTCATCTGGCAGGTGATTCGACGTGGTCTTTTGGGCAAGATTGACATCAAGCTTCACCCCGAGCTTTACCGACTACTGGACGAGGACGAGACGCTGGAGCAATTTCTCCGTCTGCCCCCGGAGCAGATTCTTCTTCGATGGTTCAACTATCATCTCAAGGCCGCCAACTGGCCCAGAAGGTTTGCAGAAAAGCCCACCCTTTTTTTTTTTTTTTTTCAAAATAAAAGTCATGAAACACGCTTGCTAAGATTTTTTTTTAGAGTCTCCAACTTCTCAAGCGACGTCAAGGACGGTGAGAATTATGCCGTCCTCATGGCCCAGATCGGTTCTGACTACGGTTGCACGAGGAAGCCTCTGCAGACCCACGATCTCCTCCAACGAGCCGAGGAAGTCCTTCAGGAAGCTGACAAGCTCAGCTGCCGCAAGTTCCTGACCCCAAAGTCTCTGGTTGCCGGTAACCCCAAGCTCAACCTCGCCTTTGTTGCCAATCTCTTCAACAATCATCCCGCTCTCGACCCTATTACCGAAGAAGAGAAGCTTGAAGTCGAGGACTTTGACGCTGAAGGAGAACGCGAGGCCCGTGTCTTTACCCTGTGGCTGAACAGCTTGGATGTACAGCCCGCCGTGGTATCCTTCTTTGACGACCTGCGCAACGGCACCGCGCTCTTACAGGCGTACGACAAGGTCATCAAGGGCTCCGTGAACTGGCGTCATGTGAACAAGGCGCCCGCTCACGGAGGCGAGATGCTCAGGTTCAAAGCCGTCGAGAACACCAACTACGCCATCGAACTCGGCAAACAAAACGGCTTCTCTCTCGTCGGCATCCAGGGCGCCGACATCACTGACGGTCAGAGAACGCTAACTCTGGGTCTCGTATGGCAGCTCATGCGCAAGAACATCACCGTGACGCTCTCCTCCCTCGCCCAAAAGCTGGGCAAGCGCGAAATCACCGACGGCGAAATGGTCCGCTGGGCAAACGACATGTCCCGCAAAGGCGGCCGCACCTCATCCATCCGCTCCTTCAAGGACCCAGCCATCGCATCCGGCATCTTCCTGCTCGACGTGCTCAACGGCATGAAGAGCAGCTACGTCGACTATGATCTCGTCACCGCAGGCCAGACGGACGAGGACGCCTACATGAATGCCAAACTCAGCATCAGTATTGCGCGTAAGCTCGGTGCGACAATCTGGCTGGTTCCCGAGGACATCTGCCAGGTTCGCAGTCGGTTGGTGACTACTTTTATCGGTAAGCAAGACGTGCTCCCCTTCATATCCTTTGGACCCCATTCCCGGCATAAACGTGTCCCTGTTCAATTACAGCAACTAATGTGCTTTCTTTCCCAACAAAATCAGGTTCCTTGATGGCGACGCATGAAAAGATGTAAACAAGGGACGATGGGGATGCTGCAGATAGGCACGTATCAGCAATGTGGCGAGAGCGCGAATGGAGGATGGTCGTTGAAAAAAAAAAAAGAACGACAAGAAAATGTCAAAAGCGAGTCCGGATACACCTTGTGGTTTTCTTCCATTAGAGTGGACTGTTATCATCTGGGTGTGCCTGCGCTGTGTTTCGACGCAATCTGCTGCACGGCCCAAGAATAGTAATCGGGGGAGGGTTGTTCAGAGGGAGAAATGCTACGGCGTAGAGGACTTGCATAATTGTGTTGAAATTGCAATGACTTGTATCTGATCTGGTTTACATGCTCGATGCGTTTTGGTGCCCTCGCCCGCCCTGAGATCTAATATACAAAAGTAATAGCAAAGAAAGAAGGAGATGCAAGGCTAGATAGACCTTGTACACAATTTATTAATATTGCAAAACTCGCATATGACCTGATTTACACGCTCGACCCGTTGCGGTGCACTCGTCCGCCCCCAAAACCCACGGTGTAGTAACGAAGGAGGTAAAAAAAAAAAAAAAGAAAAAGAAAACCCTAAAGCGAGATGATGGCTGTACATAATTCTACGTTGGAATCGCAACACCAGGGTCTTCTGGTCTACTTTGACATGCTTGGCCGCCGTGGCAACGACAGCGTCGCTAATCCTCCTGTCAGAGCAAAAACGAAGGGAGGGAAAGAACTACGACCCGGCGTGCTCGTGACTACAGGATGAGGTACAGACTGCACAACAGGCTGGGCCCGGTGAAGATGCCGAGCCAGAAAGTTAGATTGCCTAGTGTTTTGCGGCCCTTGAGCCATTTCGTGCGGCTGAGGCGGACGAGCTGCTCGGGGGCGGGGGGGTTGGTGAGTGGTTAGCATGTCCCGTCGGGATGGCATTTCTGAGGCGTCATGGGTTGTGGAACAAAAACAAAACAAAAATCATACCGGAAGCTGACACATTTGCAAAACGAGCAAGTAGCCTCGCAGTTTGTTGAACAGGCACCACATGACGAGTTCGTGAAGGCATGCTGACAAGAAAAAGGTGATGAGCGTGGCCGTGTGCTTGTTCACTTTGAGGGTGGAGATGGAAGAGTGGTATACGTGGCGCAGGAGGAAGACGTGGACGGGGCGATTCCAATCGCGGGCGAATTGGTCCCAGGACACTGTGTAGCGGCTCCGAGAAGATGGGTTAGCAGGCATTCTTCCCAGCATGGTTTCCATGGTTCCGTGGTTTCGTCGTCATTGAGCGGGAGCGGGTTTGGCCAGCTTTTTTTTTTTTTTTTTTTTTTTTTTTGTGACACTAGAGGGGGGCTGGAAGACGTACCGCTGTTCCACCAGGCGTCGTAGAAGCTGCGGTCAGCAAAGTGAGTAAGCTCCGCGAGGATGTTGAGAATCGTTTCCCAGATGAGATACCAGACGAGCTTTGGGGTTGGTTAGCTCGGGCCTGCAGAGCCACACTTGGACGACGCATACCAGGTACTCCATCATGAATGGGAAGATGAGGTCCAGAAGCAGAAGGGGAAACTCTTGGAATCGGGCGCTCAGCGTCAGACCATCTTCTTTCATCTGCACCGTCTTCATGACGACCGGGTCTGTGAACAGCGCCGTCAGTCACTCCTGCCAAGTCTGCGTCCGCCAAGGGGTAAAAGTACGTGCTCACATATAGAGTACTGCGCCACCGAATTCATCGCAAACAAAACCCCCACCACCGCAACCAACTTCTCGGCAACGTATCCCCAGCTGATGGTGTCGGATCGCGGATACTCCAGCTCGTAAACCAGGGTAGGCAGGAGGTTCCACTGATAATGACCCAGGAAACCCAGGTTATGGGGATACGCTTTTTCGGAGTCGCTCGCCGTGCCTCGCAGCTCATCCGCTAGTGCGTCGACCTCCCATTTGATGATCTTCTCAAACAGACGAATCTGTTCGGCCTCAAGAGGCTCCTCTGACGCAATGGCGTTGACAATCTTGTCAATGTCCGGCTCCTCACTGCTGAGAACCTGAGACAGCGAGTGCCGCCGCTGCGTGGCCGACGGTGGCACTCCCAGATGCGAGGTGCTGAGGCTGGACACGGTGGGCACGGAAGAGGATGCGTCATTCGACGGGCGCACTTTCTCGAGCTGCTTCAGCTTGGAGAGGAGGAACAGGCGCTTCGTGTAAACCGTGGAGAGATAGCCATTGTAGAAAGCGTAGGAGTGCTGCTTCATGAGCATGACGAGCCCGTGGAGCACAAAAAAGACTGTGTGTGTCCATGGCCAGTCTCGCACATGAGTCCAGGATATGACGCCGGCCATAAACAGGATTTGCCATACCTATACGAATGGTGAGACCAGTGTGTCAGGGGTATTTATACGGATTTCTTTCGAGGGGAAGAAATGGGGGTGGTTGTCACATCGGACCAACATTCTGCAAAATCCATCCACTTCGATCCCAATCCAAGACTCGGAAATGCACAAGTTTTTGGATGGCCCAGCTCACGGCCGTCAAACCACACATGGTTCCGTCGGAGAGCAACAGGACAAGAACTACAATCATAACGGCCATCTTAGCACTCCGTGTTTAAGAAATGACCCCGCCAAGAGCAGAGCACACTCACCATCACGACGGAACATTATCTTCATAATCTCGTTGGATCCCAACGGCGTCCCGTGCGCCATCCAATTGGTCACCGAGATCTTCAACAGGAACAGCGTAATAGCGAGCCAGAAAAGCGTATAAAAGCCACGAAACGGACTATTGACTGCTGCTGGATTGTGCGGGTCAAACGCCGAGAACTGATGGGTAAACAGGTAGTCGCGGAACTTGCGTCTCTGCTTCCCCGCCTGGTCGGGGGTTCTCGCAGATTGTGGGCGCTTCTCAGGAATTTCCTGGAGAGGCTTGTCGTTTTCTGCATAGATACGGAACGCAGAGCTGCTGTGGACAAGTGACGCCGGATCAAGTGCAGAGGAAGCATCCCGGTCTGCTTTGTGCGGCTTTCTTTTTCTCAGGGGCTCTTGGTCCTGTGCTTGCTCGAATATTTGCGGTTGCTGGCCTTGGTCGTCGTGTTTCCGAGTCGGACTTTGCGTTTCACTCGGGCGCGTATAAGTTGGACGGACATTTTCATCGTAATCTTCCTCGCTGGGTGTGTCGACTCCAGAGGCAGAAAGGTCCAGGGAGACTCCGGCCTGTCGCAGAGCTTCACCTAGAGATCGGGGCTGAACGTGACGGTGGTGGTTTGAACCGCGCTCACCGTCATTCAGCCCGGATGCCATTGTGTTGCTATTCGGCTGGGGCTCGGGCTCCGAGATTGCTTCGCCGGCATCTGTCGTGAGAGTTCGGTTCATGGTGAAGGGAAAACGCCCTCGGGACGTGCCACTGCTTGTCTTTCTGCTGCAATGGTTGAAATGGGGTACGACGAGAGCTTTGGCAAATCTATCGGCCGTCCGTCCACATCCCAAGTTTGTCTACTGTATTCCGTGTCCAACAGGATGGTGCGTCCCAAGCCACAAAACAATGATGGTCAGCAGCCGCCCATGTTCAAGCTGGCCACAGGTTGGATTCAAGGTGAGACCTGGTTTATGGTCTGTCCAGCGCTCCTGGGCAGTCGAGTACGAGACTTTATGTTATGCATGATACTGGGGCTGTAGAAGCCACCGGGAATCCTGGTCTTTGAGCAGCACATCACTTGTCGCCACTTGTTCCCAGTCCGGAAAGGCTGCACGGGATTCAGGGACGACGGACAAGTCGTTTGGCAGCACGACGGGCCTTGTCGCGTAGAGATGGGGCGTCGGAGAGGGCGGTCGGGATGTCGGGTTTTTGAACGGTAGCGTTGTCCGAGTTGGGGCTGTATCCAGCCGAGGATGCCGCGAATGTGAACGAGGCCGATCGTCAGCCGCCACCAAGTCGTCGGTCCTCGGTCGTGACGTTTTGGCGGCGGTCGGTCCATGTAGCTTGGTACCTACCACATACCTATCAAGTAACAGCGATACAGGCGCATAAGTGAGTATCGGCCAAGTACCGCCGTTCCGCGCTGCATATACTCGAGCTGGTAGTAGGTACCTAGGTACCTGTTCATGAACTTGCATACCTCTTTTTCCAATCAGATAGATAAGTAGGTACTTACCCGCACGTAGTATCATTGGCAGTCAAGTGCACTTGCAAGTACCGTGAGGTGCACAATTGCAATGAATCCGCGACGTCGCGGGCCGTCGAAATGTCTCCGGCTCGTCTTTGCCATGTCTCCCTCTTCTTCCAAGCTGCGCTTTGCGGCAGTCATCGGTGTTCTTCGACGCCGCGTCCGCCCAAATGTCCGCCTCGGTGCAAACTAGAATTCCAAAGTCCGACAGCTTTAAGTACCTAGGTACTTAGCTGTTAGGACTCGGCGCTTGAGGTGGGGGGATCATTCTCGAAGCTCAAAGAGACCATTTTCCGCCGGACACCCGGAATGGTTTTGTCCATGGGGGAGTTGCCATCCGCGTACAAGATGGCAGACCACTTGGGACTGGCACAGACGATACACGAGGCACTCTTCTGTCATTTTCTCGTGGCCGTGGTATTGATGTAATACACAGTGTTGTGCCAAACCCGACAAATCCAAACCCGACATCTGTACAGGGTAGGCAGGCTACTCATCTGGTTGCGGCCCGCCATGACACGACTTCGTTTTTCCTTTTCGCATTACGTCAGCAGGAAAACTTTACGACCCGTGCCAGCCACTTCAGACAAATGCTTCACCACTCCACCAATCGACGATTGAGTTATTGCAAACCAGCTGGCCCATCAGCAGCTGCATCATCGCCGACTCTTGTTTCCGCTAGCCCTCCCTGTCATCGAGTCTAGCAAATTCGTGTCTTGGGCGCCGTCTCCCTGCTGTCAAGCTTAC
This sequence comes from Claviceps africana, assembly GCA_018360145.1. Taxonomy (NCBI): domain Eukaryota; kingdom Fungi; phylum Ascomycota; class Sordariomycetes; order Hypocreales; family Clavicipitaceae; genus Claviceps; species Claviceps africana. The sequence continues at coordinate 18,235 of SRPY01000260.1, read as the reverse complement.
GTACCCGCGCTTCATCCAGCTTCACACAACTTCACCAGTTCATTCACCAGTTCATCATGTCTCGCGGCGGCACTACGCTCTACGTTACCGGCTTCAGCCACGGCACCCGCGCTCGCGATCTCGCATACGAGTTCGAACGGTATGTCAACCACGTTTAACGCTTCTCGCCTTCGTCACCGCCTTCCGCACCTCGCCCTGTCCGCCCAGCCGCCCTCCCGTCACGCGTCGCCGATGAGAGACTCCATCATCTCCATATCAGCCCCCGTCATCCCCGTCGTCGTCGTCGTCGTCGTGCCCTCGTCCTCGTCCTCGTCCTCGTCCTCGTCCCCGTCGTCGTCGTCGTCGTCGTCGCCGTCGCCGTCGCCGTCGTCGCCCATCCGCCCCCCTCCCTACAAGCCTGATGATATTTCGTTCCCAAATCTTCTTCCTGCCCTCTTGCCTCGTCGATTCTCGATTGTCGACTCGCTAGCTCGCCTCGGGAGCGCTCAGTGTGTTCTGGCCGATTAAAAATGAGCTTGCGCCTCCGAGCGTGTGCAAGCGTATTCATGTCATGACAACTGGTCTCGATGATCCAATTCAATGGCGTTGTTTCTGACTGCGCGAGCCGTCCCTGAGTATGTTTCTTTCTTCTGTTTACCGAAGTACTGACGTTGTTACACCCTAGCTATGGACGTCTTGTCCGTTGCGATATTCCAGCCCCTCGCTCCTCTTCGAGCCGACTGTAAGTCTACATACACCTTGCCATGGCACTTAATCGAGACTCATGATGCTGACCTTGAAAAACACTAGCTTCGCATTTGTTGAGTACGAGGATCGAAGAGATGCTGATGATGCTTACTACGAGATGCACAACAAGCGCCTCGGACGTGACGACATCTTGAAGATTGAGGTTTGTCAATCCTTTCTCTCTGTCAATTACTTTGGCAATCCGTTGGCTTACCCTTTTTCAGTGGGCAAGAACTCCTCCTTCGGCTTCCTGGCGATTCGAGTCCGGCAGGGATCGTGATCGTCGCGGTGGTGGCAGCGAGGGAGGTCGTGAGGCTGGTCGCGAGGGTGGTCGCGACGGCGGCCGCCGCTCCCCCCGACGCGGCAGGTCACCGTCCCCCCGGCGCAGCACTCGCGACTACTCACCCCGCAAAGACGACCGCCGGGACCGTGATCGTGACTACGACCGCGACAGCCGCAGAGACCGTGACCGCTCTCGCAGCCCCGATCTACGGTAAGCCTTGGCGCTTGGTTACGAGACAACGATGATGATGACCCAAGGCTAACATAACCCAAGGGACCGTGATCGCGATGCTAAGGATGATCGCGACGACCGTGATCGCCGCGAGAACGGTACTAACGGTGACGATCGTAAAGGTAAGGACGAATGTCTTGATTCGGCAGATTTTCATTTCCATGGCTCTAGTAACTAAAATTGTTTGCGTTAGGCGATGACAGTCCCCCTCCCGCCGCTCGTGACGAAGACCTTGACATAGCCGAGTGAACGAACAACGGGTGGAAGCATGACGACAGAAGGTTTTGGAGATTGCGTGCTCTAAAACTTTCATTTTTTTTTATCTCGATGATGTTGATGCTGTCACCAAGTTGTTGATGCCACCCTGTTTCTATAATATTCCCTCACTCATATTTCTGTACTGTCTAGTTCCAGCCGTTCGGTCGAACAGGAAACACGGCGACGTAGAACCTCGTCGTCGCAGCTGGCATCTCAGTTTGACGCTCTTGCCCTCGAGACGACTTGGGAAACCACGCCGTGGGACGCATTACACCCAGGGTATGTAGGCGTATATCGCGCGGTTCAAAAATGATTTGTACGGATCGGTTTCATAATTTAGGAATTTTGAAAAAAAAAAAGAAAAAAAAAGAAGAAGAAGAAGAAGAAGAAGAAGAAGAGAAAAGAAAAAGTCTTTACGTTCGATTAAGGCCCGAACGAGGTGTTTTTTCATGGTCATGTGTCCCGAAAAATGTAGGTACTTGCTTTATGCATGTATGCCTGTAGGTACCCAATGTACAGCCTAGTGCTTTATACTTATACGACGGGTCGTAGGTAATTCCTTTTGGTACACTTGGCCACAGTCTGGCAGCCACAAGGCCAGCTGGCCATGGATCGAGGGAAGCCGATGTTCCATGTGGAAGGAGGTCAATGGTACTTACCTGATAGCACGAAGAGGCTGGCGCCTTTAAAAGTCGCATACCAGACCTCTTGTGTCGGTACTTGGTAAAGAAGGTTATGTACTTGGTAAGTACCTACTTGGTAAGGTATCCAGGCGCCTACATGTCACTGCATGTGCGTACATGTAACGGTACCTAAGGTACTTATCCAAGTTACTGGTACCTACCTACCAGGTAACCTTCAGCTCTACTTAGCAGGTAGATGGGCGCCGCGCCACAGAACCTTGACGCTAGCCGGCGCCTGGTGACAGCACTGCCAGAGCCAAACTTTGAAAGGGCTCAGAGGCAGGCCCAGCTGTCCTTTGCGGGCTCCAGCAGCAGACCAGACCCGACTGGACACCTCAAATTTGTCTCAGACACTCCCGCGCTTCCCCCAAGACCCCAATTCCCCAATTCCCCGAGTCCCCTCTGATCGGCCGCCGTCAGTTATCGACTTGCCGCGTGCGTGCGAAATACACAAAAGTCCTTTCTCCATGCTCTTGCTCATCCCACTGAGCATCGTCCGTCGAAAATAGCATTTCCTTATCGATTCGCGCATCGTGCGTACGCAGACTGCTTGTCCGCGGGAAGCTCGTCCGTGCCTGCAAACTCGACGACATCCGCCGCTAGGCCCGTCAATTTACTTCACGTAATAAACCTCGATTTTTTCCCCCCCTGCGCTCTCCACTCTACCGCTCGGATCGAATATACCCACCAGACGGGTCTCATTCTCCTGAGCATGCTGCCGACGACGTCTACCTCATCCTCATAACCATTCGTTTCTACAATTTGCCTCTCGCTCCGGCTGGACATCTCCTTGCTCGCTCAATCAGCCGTATGCTGTCTCCGGTTCCACGATAGAAAATCACTCCGAGACGTCATCTCAAAGTCTACCCCCGCATACGAGTAGATCCGGTTCTACCCACCTCCCTGGATTTCTTTCCTGTTTTCCTCCCGGGCTATTTTTTTTTTTTTTTTCGATATCGATAGATGACAGCAAGTTCGGCGACATCACATCTCTTCAGGTCGAAGTGATTCGGGGAAGGCCTTGTGACGGGCCCGTGACACGCGATTGGGGGTGTTGCGCGAACCGATTGTATACGAAACTAAGTTGTTTGCTTGGGACAAGGACGGCGCCTTGTGGGTTGTCCACACTCCGAAGCCGTATCGCCACAGGAATAGCAAAATGTCCGCGATGAAGGACCCCCAAATACAACCGCCGTCGCCGACTACGCCAACCGTTCAGATACCGACCGCCAAGTCGGGCATTACACAACCTCCCGAGACTTTTGTCCAACTTCGCGAATGGATTTCCCAGCCCGTCGTGGCCGCCTTCTGCGGTGGCGGTGTGGCCGGGGCTGTCTCAAGAACAGTCGTCTCGCCTCTGGAACGGTTGAAAATCTTGCTGCAGGTGCAGAGTGTCGGTCGTGAAGCCTACAAACTGTCTGTTGGTCAGGCCCTGGCCAAGATGTGGAGAGAGGAGGGATGGAGAGGTTTCATGCGCGGAAATGGAACCAACTGCATTCGAATTGTACCGTATTCCGCTGTGCAGTTCAGCAGTTACAATTTTTACAAAAGGGTCAGTCTTCCGACATTGGCCTGTGCAGCACGGACGAGGAGGTCTATAAATTCAACCGGTTGAGGAATACTGGAGGAGCTGTACCATCCAGGCCTTTTCCCAATGCCTATACTAACGGCCAAAAAAAAAACCTAGAACATCTTCGAATCGCATCCTGGGGCCGACCTGGCGCCGCTGACGCGGCTCGTTTGCGGAGGTATTGCTGGAATCACATCCGTCTTTTTCACATACCCACTCGATATCGTTCGAACAAGACTCTCTATCCAGACGGCCAGTTTTTCGGAACTGGGACAACGGCCGGCGAAAATGCCTGGAATGTGGGCTACCTTGATTCAGATGTACAAGACGGAAGGTGGTATGCCTGCGTTGTACCGCGGCATCGTTCCCACCGTTGCTGGCGTTGCGCCATATGTAGGTTTCTTCTGCGAGCATCATCGAGTCTTGCGGCTATGTCGAATCGTGTTTCGAAGCTAATGACATGCGTCTGCCTCGCAGGTCGGTCTCAACTTCATGGTGTACGAGTCTGTCAGAGTATATCTCACGTACGAAGGTGAACAGAATCCGGGCGCCGCGCGGAAACTGCTAGCCGGCGCCATATCCGGTGCCGTGGCGCAAACTTTCACCTATCCCTTGTATGTGGTGCTTGTGATTTCTTGACGCGCACTGCTCCTTACTCGCGCTGACTTCTGCCAGTGATGTCCTTCGCAGACGATTCCAAATCAACACCATGTCCGGCATGGGCTACCAGTACAAAGGCGTGTTCGACGCCGTCCGCGTCATCGTCGGCCAAGAAGGCGTCCGCGGTCTGTACAAGGGCATTGTCCCCAACCTCCTAAAGGTCGCCCCCAGCATGGCATCCAGCTGGTTGAGTTTTGAGATGACTCGCGATTTCCTCGTCGGCTTGAAACCCGAAGTGAGCCAAGCCGCTCTGTAACGGATTGCGCAACATGGAACTTTTTGGATCTGTCAAAGCACGGCCGGAATGCATCGGCATGGCGTCACCTCATCTGGCAAGCTTCCCTTAATTTCGACCCGGGGCCATGTCGGCCAGGCTTGCCGCCCTTTTTACTTGGATGAGCAGGCCTTCTTTGCATTCTTCACTTTTCTTTTTTTCTTTCTCTCGATTCGTCACTTTTGTTCACAAATTTCATTGAGTCAGCACTTCTTGGGCGGTTGGTTATTGCTAGAAAAGAATAGGAAGGAGGAATTTGGGGGGGGGGGGTTGTTTGCTTGGTATTGGGAGCAGGATATATCGTGGTCTATGCGGACTTGGACGTTCATCATTCTTAAGAAGTTATATTTTATCTAGTAGACGGCGGACAAGATCTCTGGTAGTAGGCATACGCATGGGGGAGTTGAGGATTTCCTGGTTCTACGAGCATAGATGCGGGGCTGGAATAGACGGGCGATGCGCTCACCTTGTTTGGATTGGGGCTCCTGAAATCACGATGGTGTTTCTATGAATCTAGCCACCTGCTTACTTACGTGAGGTACTTTAGAAGACGGACTTTGCGCCATGAGAGACTGCTCACGCTCATCGTCTTCCGTTTCAAATGGGGGGCCGTTATCCGGCAGCCCTCTTTGGTTTTTTTTTTTTTTTTTTTTTTTTTTTTTTCAATTGAATAATAATTATTTAGAAGTTGTTGCGGTAGGTACGAGGAACGCTAAAAATATATTTTTCACTGAATCAGCTTTAATTACTATAGTTAATATAATATATTTCTTATGCCTTAATTGATACCTTAGGTTTCTAAGGGTTCTATACACTATAGTGTATAATAGTAGGGGGGGTATTAGGAAAAACATACCTTACCGAAAACCAACTAGTAAGGTGGGGAATCAGCACGCATAGAATTTTCACCAGCACGGGTAGCAAAACTCCTTTTTCGGATTTCCACGTTGGCCGCCGTCGATACCTTGGACCCACGCACCGCGTCGCGGCCCGCGTCGCCTTGTCGAGACTGCTCGGATTGCTCCCCTCGCCGCCGTCTGGCAGGTCCAATGTGCACGACGTACACCTCGTCAACGGTGCACATACTTGTCATGGGATTTCTCGTCATTCTATATCGTACACCCCCAACACCCGTCGCCACCTCACTTCCATCCTCGTCATCCTCGTCCTCCTTCTCCTTCTCCTTCTCCTCCGCCTCGTCCTCCGCCTCGTCCTCCGCCTACTCCCCCTCTCGCCCCATCTCCTCCCATCTCCCCCCGCTCATACCAACCCCTTGCCCTCGCCCTCCTCTCCCTCTCCTCATTCTTCTCCCTCTCCTCCCACTCCCGCTCCCACTTCACCGCCCGTTCTCTCTTCTCATGCCAATCCACACCTCTCACGATGCCCTCTCGCCTCCACTTCTTCGGCGGCTTCACCCCCAGCGCCGCCTGCCTCTCCCACACCTGCTTGCCCCTCCTGAACCACCTCTCCTGCCTCTCCTGCTCTTCCTCCGCCGACGGCGTCCACTTGCTCTTCAGCACGCGCCGGATGGCTTCCGGCGAGACCTTGAATTTGTCAGCCAGTGCCTTTGTGGTGTACACGTCCGGGAACTGCGCATTGAGCGCCCGAATCCCGGCCAGGGCATCCGGCGAGAGACGCTTCCGCGGAGCCCAGCCCTCGGGAAACTTCTCCTTCAGGGCCTCCTTCTGTATCTGCCAGGGTTGCTTTCGAGGCGGCGGCGGCTTGTCCGTCTGATCCGACGGAGCGGCTTGGTCGTCGTTGTGGCCGTCGTCCCCACGACCCAGTCTGTGCGCGCGACTTCGGTTCGCCGGCAGGGCAGGCATCGACGCAGACGAAGCACTCCGCTGCTCCGTCTCGCGGGCGCCAGGGCCCGATACCGCTCCTTCGTCCCTTGTGCTCGTCTCTTTCAGATGAGCCTGCTGGGCAGAAGACGCAGTGGCCTGCGCCGCAGACTCTGTCGCAACGGCGTCATCCTGGTCCGTAGTTTGCTCCGCCGTTTCGGCAAAATGCTGCGCTGGCGCTGCACCTGTCGTAGTCCCCCCCGGGACATCGCCCTCGGCCGCCGCAGAGGCAGAAGCTTCCTGCCTTTGTATCCCCGTCGTGCCAAACGAGCGATTCGACCTTGTCGTGAGGCAAGAGGCCGCCGCGGCACGGGACACCGTCGGGAGAGCCGATAATCTCGATTTGGCGACCACGGCCGGGACGTTATGCACCTGGGCTAGTCCTTGGATGAATTTCCGCCACGGCGCAGCACTGCACGCGCAGTTCATGGTTTCGTCGAAAAAAGGGGGGGAGGGAAGGCAATGGAAGCTGGAGGATTTACCCCTGCTCTTGTTTCTGAACGGGAGCAAAACGAAGTGGCCGACTTGTCGGAGCAAACAGATGAGAGGGGAAAAGCACCCAGCCAACCGAGGGCTTGGGAGACAGACTTTTGGTGTTGGAGAAAAAAAAAAAGTCGAGCGCTGCCAGGACGCGTGGTGGCGCCAGGTGGCGCCAGGTGCAGGGTCTGGTCCGAGTGCGGGGCCGGGTCTGGTTGATTGGTGATTGGTGCCTGTGGCTTGGACCGACCTGCCTCAGGCGCGCAGGCTCGACATTTATTGTACAGGGCAGGCAACGGGAGAATGACAAAACGCGTGACTGTGGAGCGAGAAAGACGTCTGATGTATTTACTCAACGCGCACTTTCTCCGTAATCTTGTTGGACTTGTCGTCATCTTTCATGACAACAACAGCCCGCCCGTTTCCGACATTGATTATGGGGGAAATCAGAAAACTCCCCACGCATCCTGGCCATGCCATGCAACATACAAGAGTCGTTTGCTAAAGGCAAGAGACAGAGAGAGAGAGAGAGAGAGAGAGAGAGAGAGAGAGAGAGAGAGAGAACAAAAGTATTACAAATAAAGTACAAGACAAACAGGACAAAAGAAGACAGGAACTCGCGCCAATGCTTTGCGTGAAATAATCGAAACAAAGAAAAAAAAAAAAAAAAAACCCGTGCCGGCGCTCATGCCCATGAGTCCGTGACTCTTGACCCCGTGTCAGTTCGCTAACGCCAGTTCCTTGATCCGCAACGCCCGTGTTGGATGAATGGCAACATGCTCCCATGCGACAACAACGTGTCTGCAACCCCCCGCCCCCAACTCTTCGACTCATGCTTGGTGTATAAGCTCAACGGGAGGGCGCGACGTATGGGCCATGATGGGCCGTGCGCTTTCAATGGGACTGAACTCGTCTGGCTCGTCCGTCATGTCTTCGACAAAGACGGCCGGCAGGGCAGGGCTGCTCCCGTTCTGCCCTGGAGAGTAGATGAGGGTGGAGCTGCGACTCCTCGTGCGACCAGCAGCCGCCGATCCGTCGACGGGGCTGACGGGAGATTCGCATCCCTGCATCTTGTTGGCATGCAGTTTTGAAAGAGCTTGCGCCAAGTCCTCGGCGTGGACCAGCTTGTTTGGTGCGTCTTCGAGACGAACCTCCCAGCCATGCGGGGGGCTGGGAGGCGGTGAAATGAAGAACAGCTTGCCGGCATCGGGCAGAGCCAGATGCTCATCTTTGAGCTCCACGTTCGTCTGCTGGCCAAAGTAGACGCGGCAGCGGTCACCAACGATGGCTTCGCCATCCCAGATGCGGCGCACAGCAAGCGCGGAGTCAATATCGAAGAAGGAGACGACGATTCGACGGAAAGACTTGAGAGGGGCAAAGGCGTGGATGGTAGCCGTCTGCGCGATGAGACCTCGGATGCGCTCGAGGTTGTCTGGCCTGAAGATGTCGAGGTTGTTCAGACCGGTGAAGAGGAGGGTGTTGGAAGGCGGCGTGGGCTGCACCAGCGGTGGCAGGTTGGAGAGGTCCAGCGTCAGGTTGGACTTGCGCGAAGCCGTCGAGGACGATCGTGAGGGAAGAGGTGAAGGCTCCATGGTCTGTGGTGAGGGTGGGTTGGTGATGAGAGAGTATGCGACTTGGTGAATGGCCAGACGGCGACGCGCAGAGCGCAGCGTGTGCGGCGTGTGTCTGGGTGAGATGAAGATGAAGTTGGCCGCAGAGGCAAGATGGCGCGAATCAAGATACTGTGTGACGATGTTGGGCTGGCAAAATTGGTCGCTTGCTTGCAAAACAGAGTGCCGGGGCGGTAAAAGGGCGGAGGGTGGGATAATGTATGCAGGTGAGATTGTTGATGCGAAGAAGAGACTGCAGACTGGATTGGCCGAAAGAATGGAGGAGGAGACGATGTGGATTTATGATGTCTGCGAGACGTGGGGAAGGCTGGGAGGGAAAGTGGCGGAGGAGGAACCCCAGAACATTGATTCATTGAAGAGAAGGTTGAAGGTGGAATAGACCAGTCACGGCGCAGGGATATTGGAGTGGAGGCCCGGGCAGGCATGGGAATGGAATGGCCACGCAGGGTCAGACCCACAACGCTGCCTGGTCCGCAATGCGGCCAGCTGCGCAGCAACGCAGCGACGCAGCGACGCGCCGCAGCACCAATAGCGGGGACGGACGTTGCGACGAGGAAGGAGCGACGGGAGCCCACAGCGGCGGTGGCAGTCCGTGACTCCATGTACATGGTACATATGTACTTAGGTACATGGCATGTTTGCATGTTTGCATGTACCTACACGAAGTAACTAGGTGCCCAGGTACCTGGCCAGCACGCGCAAGCCACCACGTGCGGGACACGCAGCTAGCAATTTGGCAATTTGAAGTTTGGCGCGGGACCGCAGAAGAGGGCTGTGCAAGCCACGAGACACGAGTGCGTGCAGCAGAGTGCCCGTTTTCTGCCACTTTTGGTTGATGCTGCGGCAGCAAAACGGAGACGACCGTTGCCGCCCTTGGCGCTCTCTTTCACATGGCGCACACACACACTCTCTGCCTCTCTGCCTCTTTGTTTGTTTGTTTGTTTGTTTGTTTGTTTCTTGCTTTCTTGCTTTTCGTCCTTCTCCTCGTCCTTCTCTTTGTCGGCCTCCTTCTTCTTTCCTTTCCCCCCTGCACTACGCGAATCGGCCGAGGCGTTTGCCCGGACAGACCCGCCGCCTGTCCTGTGGCGGTGCACGCATCGCATCTCATCTCATCTCATCTCTAAGCCCTCGGAGACGGACTTGCGAGTGGAACAGTCGGCGCGGCGACACGAGCCCCTCGCCCATCTCCCCAGCCCGCAACATGACGTTCCTGAAATGACCTCGTTGCCCGCTCTTGACTCGTCCATCTCCTCTCACATACCTGGGATGGATCGATGATGCCCTCTTTCTCGGCTGCCGTCATGTCCAGCGCGTGCTAGTCCAGCACCCGGAGAGCCAAGCCACTTGGACGTACCGGCGCTCTCGGCGCGGCGTACGAGCTCGGTTCCATCCCATCGTCTTTTCCTGAAATGAAATGCCGGTAGGCTGTGTCTGTGGCGTACACTACAGGGCCCCTTTCCCCCGGCTTCCTTTGCCCACGGCGCGAGAGCTCTGCCTCATCGCCAAGCGGAGCAGCCAGTTCATGCGCGGCAGTGGCCCGGATCGCTCGCCGCGCCGCTTGGCTGGCGAAAGAGGGGGCAGTGCTGCGAGATGCTGGATCTGTAGCGGCGATGGGTCGACCGACGTGTCTGTCTCTCTGGGGGACGTGCAAAGGAGAGGGGAGGAAGAGCGAGAGGGAAAGGGAGAGAGAGAGAGAGGGAGAGAGTCGGCCCTATCAGCGCAACGGCTCCATCCCTTCAAATCCCTCTCAATGCACCTTTCGGCTCGGCCGTGTCTGGTTGACGTGTCCCGTCGACGTCGACGATCAACTCACCGTCCGCAGCACAACCACGCCGTCTCGTTGACACTGAAAGGTTGCTCTTGCCTCGTTCCCCTTAGCCCTGCCCGCTCGAGTGGGTATTCCCGGCAAATTCATCCCATTCGGCTCCACGACCAATCAAAGACCCTGTATCCCGGGGCTGTGCACGATCCATGCTCCACCGCAGCCCCTCCCGGCGTCCCGGCTGGCTGTGTAACCTTCTCCATTAAACCCGCCCAGCCACGTCAAATCGACAATGGAAATCTCTCATCCTCCGCAGCATTGGCCACTTCGCTATGCCAAAGTTTAAATCTCGTCTCGTCCTCCGCGGCATCTCTGGTGGTCCCCCCCCCCCCACCCCCGGGCTTGCACAGCCCTCTTGTTTATTAGAGCATGGACTTGCCCCGTTTGAAGTGACGTTGAGCTTGGTGACATCTGCCGGCAGATGGGACCAGCAGGATTCACGCCTTGACGATGAAATTTTCGTCACAAACCTGCCTCTCCAAGACGCGGCTCAGCGGTTTGGACTAGATTCTACTCATTCCTATATCTTGGTTTGACTGGTTATATGAGCTACACAGTCGCAGGCTGTCTCGAGAGAAGACCTGGCCATCACGTATCCTGTTGGGTCACATGTCAACTGGGCCCTGTTTATATCGTGTGCTCTTCTTGATTCGGCATCTTCACTTCTATCCTCTTTTTGCCATTGGTCCTTACTGAGCCAGGAATTCCTCATCATAGGCTATGATTCTTCTCGTTCTGCATCATTTTGCATCTCCTTCGAGGTAGAATGTGCCCCCATATCGTCATCAAGTCAGTCTACCCGTGTCATAGGTGTGCCTTGTTCAATCAGTTACCTGTTGCCCTCCCACCGAGAGCTTGTTCCAGTTCCAAATTCCTTCGAAGCCAGTAGGCAGGACCACAGGCAGAAGTACCACGAGTTCTTGAGCCCGTCGAACCAATCTGTACCGCCCTTCATCAGCCACTGGCTATACATATTTCCCCTCGCAATATAGCCGGTCAGAACTTAACGACATGTCTGATCTTTCGCGATTAAACGAAAATTTCAAGATTCCGGTCATCGGGTTGCATGTCCAGTCTTTCTCAGAGTAGCTCTTGGGGTCACTCGTAAATGTCGCCCTTTGATTCTCATCACCAGAAGGTGGGAAGCATATGTGAGTTGGGCCGATATGCTCTTCCACGCGAGCAACGCCCAGTCGACACTGCCCCAAGGCTATTTGTCCGCCATTCATGTATGTCAGAAGAACCCCTGCGCAACTGTCATCATCTCCACTGAAAAAAATACTTGCTGCGACAACATTGTCAAGACGGGCGTACGATGACGTTTCCTTCCACGGTCCTTCGCGCGACTTTTGGTCGACTCTTGTGAAAGCATCCCACACATAGTGTAGACTCGCGGGCGTGCCTGTGGAAGAGACGGAGTCACGAGGCGATGTACAATGTTGATTTACCCGAGTATACTATACATGGTTTTACAAAGAAAGGTGGCACGCACATCTCGCTCATACCAAGACGTTGCCTCCCATGGCTCCCCCGCAGCGGTCAAAACTCCTAGAGTCCCTGCCCACGGGCGAGGCGAGGGGCGAGATACCTACCCCATTGGCGTCTACCGAAGCTCAACACCCAGCTCTCTAACAAGTGCTTTCCGCACATGCTCGTGGAAAGCATTCGTCTCCTCATTCGTCAGGGTGCGCTCCAGACTCCGGTACACGATGCGGTACGCCATGCTCTTCCTCCCCGTCCTGGGGTGCGCAAACTCATCAATCAGCCGGACGTCCTCGACGACATCGCCCGCCACACTCCGCACAATCTCCATGACGTCGTTCTCGTGGAAGGTGCCCCTCGTGTTTCCGCCGGCAGCCGACGTCGACGCCAGCCAGAATGAGACATCCTTGGGGCAGGGCGGGTACTTGGAGAAGGGCGTGAAGCGCTTCAGCGTGTCGAGGTTGTCCGACACGCCCTCGAACTGTGAGAGAAAGCGCTCGTCCTGGGACCAGAAGAGGCGGATGTCGGGGATCTTGAACAGCAGCATGGCGATGCGGTCGATGCCGATGCCAAACGCCCATCCCAGCTGAGAAGGCACGCCGGCGTTGTTGTAAAGACTCTGCCTGACGACGCCGCATCCCAGCACCTCGAGCCAATCTCCCGCGTAGTACACTTCGAGCTCCCACGAGGGGCTCGTAAACGGGAAGTAGGCCTCGACCCAGCGCATCCGCAGCGGTTCGTCGACGAAGTCCGGGTCACTTTTCAGAGCGGCCGCCTTGGCGCGTGTGAATATATCGACAACCATGCACTCCAGCGATCGCTTGAGATGCTCGCCAATGGCCTGTGCCTCGTCTGCCGAATGGCAGTCCTGCAGAGGATTGCGCTCCTCGTGAAACGGGGGGTTCTTGTCCTCGACCTGCACGTGGTGTTTTGGTAGCGTCGCGAGGTCTGCGCGCACGGCGGCGGCTACGTCTCCGTTGGGCACACGATTCCGGTCCCACGATCTTGCCCCCTCCATCTGGTGGAAGACGGGGTAGTGGCTTCGGTCGATGGCATCCCGGCGGTACACATCGGCAGATATGAGATAGCCATGGCTCTCGTTGGCTCGGAAGACGTCAGCCTGGTGCGCACTCGTGTGCGTCCGCAGCAGCGTCGTGTCGTTTATGTAATAGGAGTCGGAGAGGGCCCGGCCAGGGTGGTTGGGCGGGAATCCCAGCGAGTCGAAGTTTTGGTGCGTGGATACGACGGGGTGGTAATCATTGTAGTACTTGTAGGTAGGATGAGGGAAGCTCGATTCGATGATCTGGCGAGTGATGTACACGGGGTGGTCTTTCTGCAGATGAAGTCTTCGCGACGTGGCGTCGAGCACGTTGGACGGAACGTTGAACCAGGCAGGGTCCTTTTTGTAGGTGACGCCTCGAACCGAAAGAGAGCCGCCGGATGTCTGCGTGGACTGCGTGGACTGCGTGGACTGCGTGGAAAGTCGGAGCCCTACACTGTCTGCATTAGCACGAGAAGAAGTTTTGCTGCCTGGCTGAGTCGCATTGGCATTTGCGCGTGACTGACCTGAGCACGAGAAGGCCCTGACGAAAGTGCTTCGGGGCAGCTGGGCTTGGCGGCTGCCCCTCAGGACACCGCGCAAGGTCCCAATGCGGATCGACATGGTGAGCAGTTGATGTTTTCAACCCGAAATCCACATGATGCGATGTCTTGGGTCACGGCTGCGCACCAGTTGCGGCCAATTGTGGCTGCAAGGTTGAGCTTGCGACGCTCGATTTGGAGCTTCGACCGACGTCCAAGCTTGGATGTTTGTAGATGGAAACCCTGCCCTTTTTTATGGGCCGAGCGCATCGAGCTACCCTGCACCTGTGTCGAGGTCGACTTCTCAGCATATCGATCGGGACACCACTATCTATCTACATGTACATACAGAGTCCGTCAATGTCTCGATGCCAGTCATGGTGTTATTCTGCATTGTGTCTACCTTGCATTTCGAAACGAGGCCACATGGGCGCCGTGGTTCCTCATTGGACAATGTGGCAGAGCAAAGGTTGCGAAGCTTCGACGGACATGACATGGCATCGCGCCGCCGTTGGAAAACGCAGGACAAACTACGTCACCGCCTCGTGCCGGGTTCCGTTTTTTCTGCCAGCCAGGCGAGGTCCGGCCCTTGCATGTCACGCCGTTATCAGCAACACCATCACCAAGACCAATAAAACGACACAGACGACGCGGCGCAAACCATTCCGGGACGGACAATCCAGTCCCCCCCTTCGCTTCCCCACGCTTTCTCGCGGCACACGACACGCTGCACGTTGCATTCTGCCCGCGACCGTCCTGCTGCCATGCGATGCAGCTGTAGAAGCCACCCTTCCCGATCGCTGCTCCAGCTCCGCCCACACAACCGTTCACGATGACTGCCTCGGACGTAGAAACGGCCATGGCCACGCCCACGCCCACGCCCACGCCCACGCCCACGCCCACGCCCACGCCCACGCCCACGCCCACGCCCACGCCCGTCCGCAAACTCACCAAGGAGGAACGTGTTGAGCAGCGCAAGAAGAAGATGGGCCCGCCCGTGCGGTATCCCTTTTGGTTTGGCGGAAGCGCAAGTAGCATGGCCGCCTGTGTGACGCATCCTCTTGATCTAGGCAAGTTTCTTTTATTTTTCTTTCTTTTCTTTCTTTTTTGACGACGCTCACAAGCCAGCCCGGGCGGCCATGTGTCGTCGGGTGGACAGACTGGTGAGACCGTGAAAGACTAACTTGTACGAAAAACATAGTCAAGGTAAGATGATTTCTTGTCCGAGGCAGTTGCGCGGATCGGCCATGGAGTGCGCGTCGAGGTGAAAAAGAAAAGAACCAAGAAAGACGAACCGGAAAACTACACCACTACGTGCAATACCTCACCACTAATGTCCCCAAACCACTGACAGGTCCGACTACAAATGCGCAAAGGCGATGCGCCCAAATCCATGAGCGGGACGTTTGCCCACATTGTCAAGACGGACGGCCCTCTCGCCCTCTACAGCGGCATATCCGCCTCCCTCCTCCGCCAGCTGACCTACTCGACGGTCCGCTTCGGCATCTACGAGGAACTCAAGTCCCGCTACACCCGCACCGGCGGCGAGCCCACGTTCCCCGTCCTGACCGCCATGGCCGTCACGTCGGGCTTCCTGGGCGGCATCGCCGGCAACTTCGCCGATGTGCTCAACGTGCGCATGCAGCATGATGCCGCCCTGCCGCCCCACGAAAGACGCAACTACAAGCACGCCGTCGACGGCATGGTCCGCATGGTCCGCGAAGAAGGCCCCCTGAGCTGGTTCCGCGGGTGGCTGCCCAACAGCAGTCGCGCCGCCGTCATGACGGCCGGCCAGCTGGCCACGTACGACACCTTCAAGAGACTTCTGGTGGACTATACTCCCCTGGGCGACACCCTGACGACGCATTTCTCCGCCTCCTTCCTGGCAGGCCTGGCCGCTGCCACGGCCACCAGCCCCATTGACGTCATCAAGACGAGGGTCATGTCCTCGACGCAAAAGCAGGGCATCATACACCTCGTCGGCGACATCTACAAGACGGATGGGCTGAGATGGATGTTCAAAGGCTGGGTCCCGAGCTTCCTCAGACTAGGACCGTAAGTCTCCCCAAGTCGACGCCCCCCCCTCCTTCTCTCGCCACATCCCTACATGATCCCTCTTGCTAAAGACAAAACAAAACAAAACAAAAACACCTTGCACCTCTTCAGCCACACAATCTGCACATTCATCTTCCTAGAAATGCACCGCAAAACATACAGGCGGCTTCACGGCCTCGACGACAAGACACTCTAAGCACGGGCGGCATCACGCGTGCCCCTACAGAAGCGCCCTCACCATCGTGAGTAAACGGACGAATGAGAGCGTACCTCTTGCCCTGGGGACAGGCATACACGGCCCTGTTTCCCCCGGGATACTTTCCCGCGACGAGCATTTCATGGTTGTTACACGTTTAGACACAGGACCGAGCACATGGGATAGAAAGGGAGTGGGCGGCGACGGCCCCTTCCACGATAGACAACATATAGATGAAAGAGAGGGGTATTCTAGACGTTTAGATTCTATTTCAGTACTTTTTCTACTCGTGTCAGCGACTCTCCATGCATGGCAATGGCACCCGACATGGGAAGATGCCACCGGTCCAGACTGGGGAGCATGGAGGGGAAAAAGAGACCCTCGGGTTTGTACATGTCTTTTTCTTTGGTTCCATCGTTGACGCCCCTCTCATGGTGTGTCGCCACGTTTGTTTTTCTTTTCTGTTGGGTGTGTCTTCCTGTTCAGTTCTGGGAATGACCGGACCGCACTGTATAGACCCCGATACTATCGTAGGATGAATTGCCTCTTTCTTTTCTTGTTTCTTTTCATGTCGTCGCATTCCCGTAAAACATGCCGTTGAACGCCGGTTCCGCACTCTCCCCTTGACGGTAGATGATTCGTGTTAATGCCACGAGGGCTGTCCATATGGTGTTGTACCGTAACCACCGGAGCCGCCTCCATACGCAGTGTTGTTACCACCGCCGTACGAGGTGTTGTTGCCGGCGGCGTAGGAAGTCATGTTCCCTCCGTACGGGGTGGTATATCCTCCGTCCTGCCAAGGCGTCGTCCCGCCCTCCATGTTCATGTCTGGACTCCGCGGGCCGCTAAACTCGGCAGCCTCCTCGCCGCCATACCTCTTGGGATCGAGGCCCTTGAGCAGGGCGCCAATCTTTTGTTGGAGCGCGCGAATGCCGCCCTGGACAATCTGGTCGGGTTCCATGCTCCCTGACGTTTCGACTTCAAAGTAGAACCGGTCCGGTACGGCATCGTAGTTGAATGGCTCACCTTCTTGCGGAGGGTCCTCCCACTCTGCGTATTTGCTCTTGGGCCTGGCAGCATTTCAACCGAGGAGAAAGGGCGAAACACGTTAGCTGCAATCAAATTTTCCGGGTATTAGGTTTTGGTCGGCAAGAAACAGAAAAGAAAGAAAGAAAGAAAGAAAGAAAGAAAGAAAGAAAGAAAGAAAGAAAGAAAGAAAGAAAGGACCACACCGACACCTACCATTCCTTTTCGGGATCAGTGTTGTTCTCAAACCACATGTCCAGGTGGTGCAGTTTGTTGTGAGGATCGTATTCGAACCCGACGGCCGACGTAGGCATCCACTTGGCATGCTCCTTCGCGATGCCCTTCTTCGCAATGCACGTAAGCTTCAGCTCCTGGTCCTTGCGCAGTTTGGCAATCAGACATCCCAACCCCTCCGGATCAGCAATGACGGGCGCTCCGACCTGCGTGGCATGACGGCCATCCACGACCAAGTCCCGCGCGTAGACCTTCATGATCTCGTCGCTCGTACACCGCGCATGCAGCGTCAGCGTCACGCTGCACTGCTCGCAGTACTGCTCGCAGTCGCAGTCTCTCGAGTAGTTGAGTTCGTTGACGCCCTTGGCGTTGAGCGGTATCAGGCCCAGTCTGTGGGCGATGAACTCGTCGGCGAGCACGGAGCTGTTGATTTCGACCTCGACCAGATCAATCGCAATGGTCGGCACCTCTGCCTGGATGATTCTTCGTAACGAGTTGGCAAAGGAGAGGTTTGTCTTGGACAGCGCAAAGTCGACGCGCGTGCTGTCGGCCTGCGGATTGGCGCGCAGAGAGTCAGTCAAAAACGGCACTCGGCGAGATACAATGTCGATGGGACAAAAAAAGAAAAAAAAAGAAGGAGAAAATAAAAAGATGGGGGAAAGGAGCCGTGTGAAGATGGGAGTGATGCGCCATACAGCAGAGATGGTAACCTGTGGCTGCTCCGGCTCGCCATCCATCACCATGGGATCATAATTCATGCCATCCATCTTGGCGAGGACTGGAGCGGGCCGCCAAGGCGGTCCGGAGATTTGAGAGCGAGATTTCCGATGAAGCTGCGGTTCGCGTGCGTTTCGAAAGGAACCGATTGTTTTTGCTATGTCGTGACAGGGTTTCGAGGGAAAGGCCGGGCGCGTAGAGCAATGATGGTCTTGTCTTCTTGGTGACGGAAAAGCAAACGGGGTTCTGGATTGGCGCGAGGTACTTTGGGGCGGCCCCTTGCTCGTTCCTCTTGGCGGCATGGCCAAGGTACAATGTACCTACGGTGCGTGGCGGACCGTGGGCGGGCGCCCAAGTACCTCGGTACGCGGATGAGCTGGCATCGACCCACCCGTAGGTCTCGGACAAGGAAATAATCCGATTTCTGGTTGGACCTGCATCATACTTGTCGATAAGCAGGGGAAAGACGAAGAAAAAAAAAAAAAAAA